>JAYESA010000008.1:143170775-143443275 GCA_036927795.1 Iris macrosiphon
GAACTGATGTTGTCATGCCCCAGTCCCAAAATATCGAGGGACTAGACACGTGGCAATGGCCAGCAGCACACACCGATGGGCAAACCCAATTTAATGGACCCATCAGGATGTACTTAAGCTGTAATACAACAATAAGGGTCTACTAATCTCATCCACAGAATGAATACATCAATGTCAACAAAAGGAAATATAAACATCATCAAGTCACAAGTAAATAAATCGGGAAACAACCCGATAACAAGTCTGATACAATTGTTCATTAAACAAGAATGTAAATAGCATCAAAGACTGAGTATAGAAGAAACATATACTCAGGAAAAATCCTCGGCAATTACCTCGTCCTCGGTTCCTGGTACTGCTCCAATGTATGCACCTGTTCCTGCTTCTTCTCTTGCTAACGCTCTGGTCCCGTATACCTCGGGATAGATCTCGTCTGCTAATCCTGGGGACATAATCCGGAATCCAGGTCCTCAGGGGACATAGCAAGGTACAAAATAACTCAAGCCAAAAATAATACAGTGCAGTAATAAAAGAAACAATATATAAACTATATAACCATCTAAGTGATATGCAAGTGAGAGCTTCACTAGAACTCAGGCTGAGACCACTACAAGCTCGGTGTCGGGGAGCCGGTAGCAGAGATATCGCTAGTAGAGTGCCTAGATCTGATATAGAGTTTGAGGCCTCATAATAATTATATATATATAAATCATCCTGTAGCCTGTGTCTCTTCCCACCCAATGTAATCACACGTCTCATGTCCATGACACGCAAGATCATAACTAATGCAGCAAGTCATAATAAGATCTAAGTATATGAATAAAGTATATGTCATGAAACCTGTATCCTATACAGAATCACCATGAATATCTTAGGAAGATTCTGTTCCATGAATAGTGTCAGGTGTCATGGGTTATGACGTACTTGATAGGGCAAGCACGAGAATGTAAAGGGTCTCGATATCTATCTCTAGGTGACGTTACACAACTTCGCATATGGTGTTGGCACCAGAATATTAATCGGATGCTAAGTAATATCATACGGTCCTAGGTTAAGCATGTACAGCATATAAATAAGTCAAGAAAATAGTATGAACCAATTTACTGCAAGTATGGCAAGGTACACTAGCCTGGGATTCTGACTCCAACTGTAGCTCTGGTACCAGTGGGACTTGCAGGTACTCCTCCGGTTGCTGAAATAAACATCACCATCAGATTCAAAAAATATCAAATAGCTAGAAATGCCTGTCCTTGAGTCCAATTTGGACACCGGGACAAAAATGACAGTTTATGGTCAAAGCGGGGTCCACATGTGGCCCGCTTCACACCGAAAAATGTGTCAGGGACAATGTTCTCCAAATTTATCAAACTTAGTATCAACAAGTCCAGAATGATGATACGAACCCAACGGAACGTCCAGAACTGGATTCCGATGAGCCGATCACAAAATTGCCTGTCAAATAGAGCCGTGGGGCCCACGATATACGATTTTGTCAACGTTCTCAGAATCGAACCAAACTTGGGTCACAGGACCAGCGTAATGCTACGAGTCCGATGGAGCAAGTTTCGTTTCGATCCAAGGTGTGTACATAAAGTTACAACGAGTTCTGGAACAGGACTGATACGGGGCGTTATCGACGGATACGCGTTGATTCCGGTGTGCACGCACATCCAAATCAACTTTCGCAAAATCCCACATGTCCGTATTAATGGCGTGCACCTTTCGGTGAAGTCTGCACATGACCAAGTCATCCCGTTTGGCGGGACACACAGTTCCTGGAAAAAATAGGATATTAATTTTCTTGTTTTTGGATCGTAGTTCACGATCACCACAGGACGCGATACACCGAGCTGGTTATACGGGCATCGAGAGGGTTACGCAAGGTTCGCGTTATAACAGACGGAACGAAAAACAATGCAGCAAGGAGAGATAAAAGGTTACCTGAACAGGGCTACGCAGAACTAGGATTTCTGGTGTCCGCGAGGCGACACGACTCAATACGGTGGCTAGGGTTTAGGGTTCCGGCACTGTGCTGCGGCTGAGGGTACCGGGGCTTCACCGGAGGAGGAGGCTACTCGGCGGAGGCGACTTCGGCAGAGGCGGAGCTGACCGGGGACGGCGCTGGTGGCTGGCACGGTGGCTGCTCGGGGTCTTCTCGCAGGGGAGAGTCGGGTGCAGCGGGGATAGTGGTGGCCAGTGTCGTCGGCTCTGGAGGAAGCTCGGGCTGCCGGAGCTATGCTGGTGGAGGCGGAGGAGACGGAGGCACTGGAGAAGACGACGGACTGGGGGTGCTGCGGGGCTGAGGGCGGATGTGCTGGGGGTTGAAGGTGAGGCGGAGGAAGGGGATCATCGGGAACGACGGTGGCGCTGACGGTGGGGATGGTATAAATAGGAGCGAAAGGCGGCTGTTACGGGGTAGGCGGAGCGACGCCGGGGAGCGGGGGAGACGGCGATTGCGGGGAGGCCAAGCGGTACCGGGAGCCGGAGGGCCACGGCGGTTGCGGGCGGAGGCGAATCGCCACGGGGTCGGTTAGGGATTAGGGTTTTCGGGTCGGGTCGGGTCCGGGTCCGGGTCCGGGTCGGGCGGATGGGATCCGACCTGATCCATTAGGCAAGGGTGCGGGTTTGGGTTTCGAGTTTTGGGTCGGGTTTAGATCTGACCCGACCCTCTAGGGTTAGGGTTGGTTCATCTAGACCGGATCCGGTCCAGTTCGGGTTGGTTCAATAGAAAACAAACCGGGTTTATTCTCGGATTTAATTATAATTAGTTTTTAGGTCTTTAAAAATATTTCCGGGGTCCAATAAATTTTAGGAAAATTACCCTATATCTAATTTTTTATTTTACACCTAAAAATATTATTTTCATAATATTTTAATATTGATTAACATCATTTCTAATTATTTAATTTCAAAATACCGTAGTTTTATTTATAGAAAATTCTAGAAAATTATGAAAAATTAATTTTAAAATTCCTGAAAAATCAGGGGGTTTACAATCTACCCCCCTTAAGAGGATTGCGTCCTCGCAATCAAAGAATAACCGGTCAACAGAGATGACACGGTTGCAAATATTGTTCGAAGCACATCACAATTATGGAGAATCAAGGATGAGGGTTTATGCAAAAATACATAGGGAATCACTTCCCTAAGCAATGGAAGTTATACAATTTCCAGAGGAAATCTAGAAACCTACAGTTTTAGAAAAACCAGGTTATCACTTTATAAAACATACTAGGTTATTAATTATTAGGAAGATTAGAACTATCATGTTAAGGCTAAGGTCACGAACCAATAGGCACGAGCTAAAGCAATACTAGACGAGATAGCTACGAAAACTTACGCGCATTAGCTACTCCATGAGTCTGTGCGTTCTCCAAGGTCATCGCAAAAGCTTGTCCGCATCCTTGCAGTCGATTCCTCTGCTGCTGCTGAGCCTGCTGGAAGTGTAGTGCCTGGGGTATCAAAGGTGGCCTCGGCTGATACCCTCCTAGAGGTGGTGGTAAGGCTTCTCGATGAATCATCGGTGTCTCTGATTGATGTGTTATGCAATCTTTGGCTAAGTATTGTCTGGATCCGCAAATCAAGCACATTCCCAACTTGCATCTGCACTCTCTCTCAATATGGCCTACCTTGCCACAGTAGTGACAAGTAGGAAGGAATGAGACTCTTGGTGTTGCTCTCGGTGGTGGATTTATCTGTTGACGCTTTGCAAACTCCTCTTGTGATGCTCTGGTTAGTACGGATGTGGAAGGCCGCTTCAGGTTGGTCTCTCTCCTGATGACGCGCTCCATATGTCGGGCTGCAGCAAGTACGTCTGAGTAAGAAGTAGGTACAACGGATCCGATCAGCCTCTGTAGCTCGAAGTTTAATCCATCAAAGAACTTCTCAACCTTCTCTTCTTCTGTCGGAATCAGGGTAGAGGCGAAGCGACTTAGACGAATAAACTCCGTGTTGTATTCTTCCACTGTCATATTATCTTGAGTGAGGCGATTGAACTTGTCCTGCAGTTCTGATCGAGCGATAGCTGGAATGTACATCTCCTGAAAGAGTTTGAAAAACTCTTCCCAAGTGACTCGGTCTAGTCCGAGCCATGTCTCCTCAAATAGCCACCAGTGATGGACATTGTCCGTCAACTGCATCCGGACGGCAGTCATCCAACGTTCTCTTGGAAGCTCAGCTGCTTCTAATTGATGTTGAGTGTTGGTGAGCCACTCATGAACTTCAGTGGGCTCCTCCTTGCCTGAATAGATACGAGGCTTCAGCTGGCGAAAATCGGTGATAGAGCCCGTCGTTGGCCGTCGTGCTGGTAGATTTGCCTGCTCCAGTACGATTTGCTAGGTTGTGACTCAAAGCCTCTTGTTGAGCTTGCATTATTGCATAGATCATATGAAACATCTGCTGCCCGTCCATAGCCTGCCCTTGTGGGAATACGGGCATTGGTGGAGTAAATTGCGTCGATGGTGGAATACCATCTTGCTGGATTCTCGAGGCATGCTGATTCGCTTGACTGCTTCGGTGTGCTGATTGATCTCCATCCACTAGTGTTACTTCATCTTCGTTGGTTACCACAGTATCTCGTGGTGATCTTGCAGGAGTCTCATCGTTGGCTCATGGATCCATAACTCTGCATCCAAAATAAACAATAAGAGGCGTACAGGAATCAAGGCAGGATGTATGTCAAGAAATAAATTCGAATCCGATATAGATGTCAAGAACGATTCAAGCAAGTAGATAAGATTCTAAAAACTTAACTTATTCTTATTGCAGGCGTGCTCGGTCCCTAAGTTGAAACCGAATAATTTAGGCGTAGACTTGCATGGGCTACCACAAAAACCATGTCACGCCCCAGTCCCAAAATATCGAGGGACTAGACACGTGGCAATGGCCAGCAGCACACATCGATGGGCAAACCCAATTTAATGGACCCATCAGGATATACTTAAGCTGTAATAAAACAATAAGGGTCTACTAATCTCATCCACAGAATGAATACATCAATGTCAACAAAAGAAAATATAAACATCATCAAGTCACAAGTAAATAAATCGGAGAACAACCCGATAGCAAGTATGATACAATTATTCATTAAACAAGAATGTAAATAGCATCAAAGACTGAGTATAGAAGAAACATATACTCAGGAGAAATCCTCGACAATTACCTCGTCCTCGGTTCCTGGTACTGCTCTAATGTATGCACCTGTTCCTGCTTCTGCTCCTGCTAACGCTCCGGTCCCGTATACCTCGGGATAGATGTCTGCTAATGCTGGGGACATAATCCGGAATCCAGGTCCTCAGGGGACATAGCAAGGTACAAAATAACTCAAGCCAAAAATAATGCAGTGCAGCAATAAATAAAACAGTAGGGTAAACTATATAACCAGTTAAGTGATATGCAAGTGAGAGCTTCACTAGAACTCAGGCTGAGACTACTACAAGCTCGGTGTCGGGGAGCCGGTAGCAGAGATATCACTAGTAGAGTGCCTAGCTCTAATATAGAGTCTGAGGCCTCACAATAATTATATATATATAAATCAGCCTGTAGCCTGTGTGTCTCTCCCCACCCAATATAATCACACGTCTCATGTCCATGACACACAAGATTATAACTAATACAGCAAGTCATAATAAGATCTAAGTATATGAATAAAGTATATGTCATGAAACATGTATCCTATACAGAATCACCATGAATATCTCAGAAAAGATTCTATCTCATAAATAGTGTCAGGTGTCCTGGGTTATGACGTACTTGATAGGGCAAGCACGAGAATGTAAAGGGTCTCGATATCCATCTCTAGGTGACGTTACACAACTCCGCGTATGGTGTTGGCACCTGAATATTAATCGGACGCTAAGTAATATCACACGGTCCTAGGTTAAGCATGTACAGCATATAAATAAGTCAAGGAAATAGTATGAACCAATTTACTGCAAGTATGGCAAGGTACACTTGCCTGGGGTTCTGACTCCAACTGTAGCTCTGGTACTAGTGGGACTTGCAGGTACTCCTCCGGTTACTGAAATAAACATCACCATCAGATTCAAAAAATATCAAATAGCTAGAAATGCCTATCCTTGAGTCCAATTTGGACACAGGGACAAAAATGACAGTTTCTGGTCAAAGTGGGGTCCACATGTGGCCCGCTTCACACCGAAAAATGTGTCAGGGACAATGTTCTCCAAATTCATCAAACTTAGTGTCAATAAGTCCAGAACAACGATACGAACCCAACGGAACGTCCAGAACTAGATTTCGATGAGCCGATCACAAAATTACCCGTCAAGTAGAGCCGTGGGGCCCACGATATGCGATTTTATCAACGTTCTCAGAATCGAACCAAACTTGGGTCACTGGACCAGCGTATTGTTACGAGTCCGATGGTGCAAGTTTTATTTCGATCCGACGTGTGTACACAAAGTTACAACGAGTTCTGAAACAAGACTGATACGGGGCGTTGTCGACGGATACGCGTTGATTCTGGTGTGCACGTACATCCAAATCAACTTTCGCAAAATCCCACATGTCCGTATTAACGGTGCGCACCTTTCAGTAAAGTTTGCACACGACCAAGTTGTCCCGTTTGGCAGGGCGCACTCAGTTCTGAGAAAAAATAGGACGTAAATTTTTCTGTTTTTGGATCGCAGTTTGCGATCACCACAGGACGCGACACACCGAGCTGGTTGCACGGGCATCGAGAGGGTTACTCAGGATTCGTGTCACAACAGACAGACAGAAAATAGGGCAGCGAGGAGAGAGAAAAGATTACCTGAACAGGGCTACGCAGAACTGGAATTTCTCGTGTCCGCGAGGCGACACGACTCAATACGGTGGCTAGGGTTTAGGGTTTTGACACTGTGATGCGGCTGAGGGCGCCGGGGCTTCACCGGAGGAAGAGACTTCGGCGGAGGCGGAGCTGACCGGGGACAGCGCTGGTGGCGGGCACGACGGCTGCTCGGGGTCTTCTCGTCGGGAAGAGTCGGGTGCAGCGGGGAGAGTGGTGGCCGGTATCATCGACTCTGGAGGAAGCTCGGGCTGTCGGAGCTACGCTGGTGGAGGCGGAGGAGACGGAGGCGCTGGAGAAGACGACGGGCTTGGGGTGCTGCGGGGCTGAGGGTAGAGGCATTGGGGGTTGACGGTGAGGTGGAGGCAGGGGATCATCGGGAACGACGGTGGCGCTGACGGTGGGGATGGTATAAATAGGAGCGAGAGGCGGCGGTTACGGGGTAGGGGGAGCAATGCCGGGGAGCGGGGGAGGCAGCGGTTGCGGGGAGGCCAAGCGGCGTCGGGAGCCGGAGGGCCACGGTGGTTGCGGGCGGAGGCAAATCGCCACGGGGTCGGTTAGTGATTAGGGTTTTCGGGTCGGGTCTGGGTCGGGCGGATGGGATCCGACCCGATCCATTAAGCAAGGGTGCGGGTTTGGGTTTCGGGTCGGCTTTAGATCCGACCCGACCCGCTAGGGTTAGGGTTGGTTCATCTAGACCGGATCTGGTCCAGTTCGGGTTGGTTCAATAGAAAATAAATCGGGTTTATTCTAGGGTTTAATTATAATTAGTTTTTAGGTCTTTAAAAATGTTTTCGGGGTCCAATAAATTCCAGAAAAATTATCCTATGTCTAATTTTTCATTTTACACCTAAAAATATTATTTTCATAATATTTTAATATTGATTAACATCATTTACTAATTATTTAATTTTAAAATAC
The DNA here is from genome assembly GCA_036927795.1 of Iris macrosiphon. Lineage (NCBI taxonomy): Eukaryota > Viridiplantae > Streptophyta > Magnoliopsida > Asparagales > Iridaceae > Iris > Iris macrosiphon. The sequence continues at coordinate 143,178,481 of JAYESA010000008.1, forward strand.
CTTAATTTATTTACAGAAAATTCTAAAAATTATGAAAATTTGATTTTAAAATTCCTGAAAAATCAGGGGATTTACAGATGTTAAAGGTGTAGTTGCTTCAATTCTGACTGGATATATTTTTCAAGGATCCGAAAGATTGGTGTCCGACGTTTTATGGACCTTAGCCTGTCGATGGTGCAGACAGGGACCCCCTAGTTCGGGAGTAATTTCAGGGTTCGTAGCCGGGATCACTAGGACCTCAGTTGTATTTATTAGCTTTTGGTACCGAATTTGTCCCCGACTTTTGGTTTGAGACCTTGTATTGTATTTTGATTCAAGATATTGTCGTTATTATTATTATTGTGGTTGTCTTTAGTAGTTGTTGTTTAGACTTTGTAGTTGTTAGACTTCCTTGTTATCTTATCGTGCTTAGATCATGATTGAGTACTTGCGTTATCTTTACTATATTGCTCCTCCGTTTGGAGTTGAGATCTTGACAGGTACTTATATTGTTGTGTGAGATTGTTAGCTAGATAGTAGACCTAGACAGCGTTCTACCGCCAATACTGCGGCGTAGGCTGGATGTACCCACGACTCATGCCCGATTTTTTGGGTGCGGGTCGTGACAGGACGTAACGCTCCAAGGCTCCAGAGCGGACTCCACGCTTTAGCTCGCACGAAGGGATTTCTGCACCGAACAAGGTTCTCCTACACCCTGCAAGCAATCTGGTGAGTTATCAGTACATGAATGCAGTGGTGGGGAGGCTTCTCGCCCGCTTGACAAATCCAAATACGTTATATAGGTTCTGTGCACCATATATTAAGTTATCTTTCTAGTCTTGTCTTAGAATCAATTTTTATGGCATAATGTAAAGCCTAACTCGTGTGGCAGTGCGCCATACAATATAAGAGTAACACGACGATACTTACCAACTCACCATCCGCGTTCTCTTTCTAAGGTAAACCAAGTTAAACCAAGCACGAGTATCTATATAATAAAATCCACAAAAATCATATAAGCAAACACAATGTCACGAGCGCGTTCCTGATTCAAGTGCACGAGTTACATGGATTACTCAGAAGTGATACTTAGATGGGTTACAACAGATTACTCAGGTGTTCAAATATGTACAGATATCTTTTACTCATATTCATTCAGGTGTTTCGGAGTACTAGGTGCAATACAATAACTCGTACGCAGATTGCCGCTAAGCGAGAATTATAGTACCCCGCTCCGCGTAGGTACTATGTACAAGTGATATCGCTTTGCTTGCTCAAGTGGAAGTCTTCTCGGAGAGTTTTTGACCAAACCACAAGATGAATGATCTAAGTGAGTGGGTAGAACTGCATTCTCTGATTCTTGCACTCCTTAATAATGAATCTGAGTTTTTGAATGATTGTTTGCTTAAGAAGATAGTTTCATAAGACGAATGATAGAACCTGACTCTGCATGCTTAATAAGAGAACTCATATAGCTTGTTATTGAAATGAACCGGCTTGCTTAACTAGAGAATTTGTATGCTTATCTAAAAAGAGATAGAACCTTGTTATTCTAAGTCAAGAGAATAAGAAATGTTGCATGCTTAGTTACACCGACACAGCTATCGAACGAACTCTTGCTATGCTAAAAATATAAGTAAATGAATCGCTTGAATAAGTCCCTTTGTATTATGCTAAGAAAGAGATAGATATTTTATGCTAGTTATGAAATCAAAATCGTGCTTGTCAATATATGTTTCGTTGCCTGTTTTGCTATATCGAACTGCTATAAGCCTTAATTTGTATAAGAAAAGACTAATAGTGCGCCCTGATGTTCCGATACTATGGGATCTAGGGGGTGTGCTATTAGATATGTGAAAAGATGTGTTTTGCTTGAGAGAATGAAAGAGAAGAGTCTAGTAGTCCGCCCTGATATTCCAGTCCTACGGGATCTACGGGGTTTGGCTATTAGATGGTTATGTGTTTGTTCATGTTTGGTGCATGCTAATAGTTTGCTTGATAGAATGTTGCTTGTCATGCATTGGTCTCAGATAACTTGTGCACATTGTAATAGTCTCTCGAACGATTTCTGAGGCACTGGAAATCGGTCGATCCAGAAGGGATTGTTAGAGCACCCTGATGTTCCGGTCCTACGGGATCTAGGGGGTATTGTTTGTCCATCAGTGGGGTAACTCATGGGCCATCATATATTTAGGGTGCATGCTAGGCTAGCCTTCTTGCATACCTAACTGTTTGATGCAGAGACGGATAGGGAAAGGGAATCATATGTTTATATATGCAAATGTTGCTAACTTGTATGTTTGTTGCAAGGATAACCGATCAACAAGGGGTAAGAAACATAAAGAGTTTATATATAGCCTGCTTGTTCATGATCATGTGCATCTTAGAGTTTATATGATAGTGCTTCATGAATTTGCATTGGTTGTACAATGGCTATTAGTAAAGAGCTGAACCTTGGTCATGGCTACTACTTGTTAGTGAAAAGCAACCATGTATCACAGCTGCTAATAGCATCAGATAAAGAGTCATTAGTTAGCCGGTTTACCGCTACTGATCCTGAGTTTCTCGGGGACCGAAATCATATAGCTAGTTTTTCTTGTGTGCTTGAAAGTATGATAGTCCACTTAATGCTTGTCTTGATTTGAGATAAACAGTCCACAAGAGAACCTTTGTTCCTAAGAGTTAGAATATGGTGCACAATACATGCTGCGCACTGCACGATAGAACACTGTCTTTATAGCTTGCTTGTATGTATCGAATATGAAAAACTGGTTTCAAAGCTATATTTTCGAAAAGATATAAAGTGACTATAATCCTGAGTTGCATGAAATCAACATAGGTAAAAGTAGAAAGATCACTAATAATGTAATATTTTGCCACATGCTTACTTAGTGTGGGCTTCAGGGGGTGTAGCTTCTGTTCAGTTGTTTATACTCACCAGTACTTTCTCCAAAGTGCTGACCCACCAACAATTTGTTTGTTCCCAGGTGCTGGATCGTACGAGGAAGCGATAGCCGTGCCTTATCCTAAGGACCCAAAAATCTAGAGTCGATGCCTTGAGCCGTATCGAGTTTGAGCTACTTTTGTATAGAGGGACATAATGTATGGAACGATGTCATTGTAATCGAGAGAAAGAGTGCTTGAGTGATCTGTAACCTCGACCAATAGCCGCTTGTAACACTTTTGATTATCAATAAAGATGCTTGTTTTAATATGCCATTATGTTCTTTACTTTTCTACAATATATGTGTCGATGCTCCTGACTTGAATAGCTTACTTGCCCTTGTTCAAAGCTTTGGTCTTGTGCAATCGCACTTTAGGCTTACACGATATCACGTCCGTACGAGGACGATCGGTTCTGTAGGGACCAAGCGAGGACGATCGGACCCCTGCGGAACCGAGGTGTGACATAATGGTATCAGAGCCACTCGATTCTTTGCCCATTCCGCTGCCTCTGACTCTGAGTTGTGTTCGATATTGTGCTGTAATAAACGTTCCATACAATAAGTCCATAAATATTCTCAAAGATGCGCGCAAAAGTTTTCTGGATTTGATTTATTGCCTAAGAGTTGTGCTTTCGTGCTTGTGATTTGCTTGTGTTTTGATTGAGGATGGTGAGGGATGAGGACTATCGATGCTCTGTATTTTATGAGTTTCTCCTTGAGTTTTGAGGACGAAACTCTTTGTTGGTGGGTAAGTATGTAGTGCCCCGCTCCGCGTAGGTACTATGTACAAGTGATATCGCTTTGCTTGCTCGAGCGAAAGTCTTCTCGGAGAGTTTCCGACCGAACCATAAGACGATTGATCTAAGTGAGTGGGCAGAACTGCATTCTCTGATTCTTGCATGACTTAATAATGAATCTGAGTTTTTGAATGATTGTTTGCTTAAGAAGATAGTTTCATAAGAAGAATGATAGAATCTGACTCTGCATGCTTAATAAGAGAACTCGTATAGCTTGTCATTGAAACAAACCTGCTTGCTTAACTAGAGAATTTGTATGCTTGTCTGAAAAGAGATAGAACCTTGCCATGCTAAGTCAAGAGAATAAGAAATGTTGCATGCTTAGTTACACCGACACATTTATCGAACCAACCCTTGCTACGCTAAAAAGATAAGTAAATGAATCGCTCGAATAAGTTCCTTTGTATTATGCTAAGAAAGAGATAGATATTGTATGCTAGCTATAAAATCAAAATCGTGCTTGTCAATATATGTTTCGTTGCCTGTTTTGCTATATCGAACTGCTATAAGTCTTAATTTGTATAAGAAGAGACTAATAGTGCGCCATGATGTTCCGATCCTACGGGATCTAGGGGTTGTGCTATTAGATATATGAAAAATGTGTTTTGCTTAAGAGAATAAAATAGAAGAGTCTAGTAGTCCGCCCTGATGTTCCGGTCCTACGGGATCTAGGGGGGTGTGGCTATTAGATTGTTATGTGTTTGTTCATATTTGTGCATGCTAATAGTTTGCTTGATAGAATATTGCTTGTCATGCATTGATCTCGGACAACTTGTGCACAAGGTAATAGTCTCTCGAACGATTTCTGGGGCACTGGGAATCGGTCGGTCTGGAAGGGGTTGTTAGAGCACCCTGATGTTCCGGTCCTACGGGATCTAGGGGGTGTTGTTTGTCCATCAGTGGGGTAACTCATGGGCCATCATATAGTTAGGGTGCATGCTAGGCTAGCCTTCTTGCATACCTAACTGTTTGATGCAAAGACGGACATAAAAAGAGAATCATATGTTTATATATGCAAATGTTGCTAACTTGTATGTCTGCTACAGGGATAACCGATCGGCAAGGGGTAAGAAACATAAAGAGTTTATATATAGCCTGCTTGTTAATGATCATGTGCATCTTAGAGTTTATCTGATAGTGCTTCATGCATTTGCATCGGTTGGACAATGGCTATTAGTGAAGAGCTGAACCTTGGTCACGGCTGCTACTTGTTAGTGAAAAGCAACCATGTGTCACAGCTGCTAATAGCATCAGATAAAGAGTCATTAGTTAGCCGGTTTACCGCTACTGATCATGAGTTTCTCAGAGACCGAAATCATATAGCTAGTTCTTCTTGTGTGCTTGAAAGTATGATAGTCCACTTAATGCTTGTCTTGATTTGAGATGAACAGTCCACTAGAGAACCTTTGTTCCTAAGAGTTAGAATATGGTGCACAATACATGATGCGCAATGCACGATAGAACACTGTCTCTATAGCTTGCTTGTATGTATAGAATATGAAAAACTGGTTTCAAAGCTATGTTTTCGAAATAATGTAAACTGCCTATAATCATGAGTTGCATGAAATCAACATAGGTAAAAGTAGCAAGATCACTAGTAATGTAATATTTTGCCACATGCTTACTTAGTATGGGTTTCAGGGGGTGTAGCTTCTACTCAGTTGTTTATACTCACGAGTACTTTCTCTAAAGTGCTGACCCACCAACAGTTTGCTTGTTCGCAGGTGCTGGATCGTCCGAGGAAGCGATAACCGTGCCTCATCCCAGGGACCCGAAAATCTAGAGTCGATGCCTTGAGCCGTATCAAGTTTGAGTTGCTTTTGTGCAGGGACATAATGTATGGAACGATGTCATTATAATCGAGAGAAAGAGTGCTTGAGTGATCTGTAACCTCGACCAATAGCCGCTTGTAACACTTTTGATTATCAATAAAGATGCTTGTTTTAATATGCCATTATGTTCTTTACTTTTCTACAATATATGTGCCGCTGCTCCTGACTTGAATAGCTTACTTTCCCTTGTTCAAAGCTTTGGCCTTGTGCAAGCGCACTTTAGGCTTGTACGACATCATGTCCGTGCGAGGACGATCGATTCCGTAGGGACCAAGCAAGGACAATCGGACCCCTGCGGAACTGGGATATGACATAATGGTATCAGAGCCACTCGATTCTTTTTCTATTTCGTTGCCTCCGACTCTGAGTTGTGCCCGATATTGTGCTGTAATGAACGTTCCATACAATAAGTCCATAAATTTTCTCAAAGATGCGCGCAAAAGTTTTCTGGATTTGATATATTGCTTGAGAGTTGTGCTTTCGTGCTTGTGATTTGCTTGTGTTTTGATTGAGGATGGTGAGGGATGAGGACTATCGATGCTCTGTATTTTGTAAGTTTCTCCTTGAGTTTTAAGGACGAAAATCTTTGTTGGTGGGTAAGTATGTAGTGTCCCGCTCCGCGTAGGCACTATGTACAAGTGATATCGCTTTGCTTGCTCGAGCGAAAGTCTTCTCGGAGAGTTCCCGACCGAACCACAAGATGATTGATTTAAGTGAGTGGGCAGAACTGCATTCTCTGATTCTTGTACGCCTTAATAATGAATCTGAGTTTTTGAATGCTTGTTTGCTTAAGAAGATAGTTTTATAAGAAGAATGATAGAACCTGAATTTGCATGCTTAATAAGAGAACTCGTATAGCTTATCATTGAAACGAACCTGCTTGCTTAACTAGAGAATTTGTATGCTTGTCTGAAAAAAGATAGAACCTTGCCATGCTAAGTCAAGAGAATAAGAAATGTTGCATGCTTAGTTACACCGACACAGCTATCGAACCAACCCTTGCTATGCTAAAAAGATAAGTAAATGAATCGCTCAAATAAGTCCTTTTGTATTATGCTAAGAAAGAGATATATATTGTATGCTAGCTATGAAATCAAAATTATGCTTGTCAATATATGTTTCATTGCCTGTTTTGCTATATTGAACTGCTATAAGTCTTATTTTGTATAAGAAGAGACTAATAGTGCGCCATGATGTTCCGACCCTACGGGATCTAGGGGGTGTGCTATTAACTATGTGAAAAGATGTGTATTGCTTAAGAGAATGAAAGAGAAGAGTCTAGTAGTCCGCCCTGATGTTCCGGTCCTACGGGATCTAGGGGGTGTGGCTATTAGATTGTTATGTGTTTGTTCATGTTTGGTGCATGATAATAGTTTGCTTGATAGAATGTTGCTTGTCATGCATTGGTCTCGGACAACTTGTGCACAAGGTAATAGTCTCTCGAACGATTTCTGGGGCACTGGGAATCGGTCGGTCCGGAAGGGGTTGTTAGAGCACCCTAATATTCCGGTCCTTCGGGATCTAGGGGGGTGTTATTTGTCCATCAGTGGGGTAACTCATGGGCCATAATATAGTTAGGATGCATGTTAGGCTAGCCTTCTTGCATACCTAACTGTTTGATGCAAAGACGAACATGAAAAGAGAATCATATGTTTATATATGCAAATGTTGCTAACTTGTATATCTACTGCAGGGATAACCGATCGGCAAGGGATAAAAAACATAAAGAGTTTATATATAGCCTGCTTGTTAATGATCTTGTGCATCTTAGAGTTTATCTGATAGTGCTTCATGCATTTGCATCGGTTGGACAATGGCTATTAGTGAAGAGCTGAACCTTGGTCACGGCTTCTACTTGTTAGTAAAAAGCAACCATGTGTCACAACTGCTAATAGCATCAGATAAAAAGTTATTAGTTAGCCGGTTTACCGCTACTGATCCTGAGTTTCTCGGGGACCGAAATCATATAGCTAGTTCTTCTTGTGTGCTTGAAAGTATGATAGTCCACTTAATGCTTGTCTTGATTTGAGATGAATAATCCACTAGAGAACCTTTGTTCCTAAGAGTTAGAATATGGTGCATAATACATGCTGCGCACTGCACGATAGAATACTGTCTCTATAGCTTGCTGGTATGTATCGAATATGCAAAACTGGTTTCAAAGCTATATTTTTGAAATAATGTAAACTGACTATAATCCTGAGTTGCATGAAATCAACATAGGTAAAAGTAGCAAGATCACTAGTAATGTAATATTTTGCCACATGCTTACTTAGTGTGGGTTTCAGGGGGTGTAGCTTCTACTCAGTTGTTTATACTCACGAGTACTTTCTCCAAAGTGCTGACCCACCAACAGTTTGCTTGTTCGCAGGTGCTGGATCGTCCGAGGAAGCGATAACCGTGCCTCATCCGAGGGACCCGAAAATCTAGAGTCGATGCCTTGAGCCGTATCGAGTTTGAGCTGCTTTTGTATACAGGGACATAATGTATGGAACGGTGTCATTGTAATCGAGAGAAAGAGTGCTTGAGTGATATGTAACCTCGACCAATAGCCGCTTGTAACACTTTTGATTATCAATAAAGATGCTTGTTTTAATATGCCATTATGTTCTTTACTTTTCTATAATATATGTGCCACTGCTCATGACTTGAATAGCTTACTTGCCCTTGTTCAAAGCTTTGGCCTTGTACAAGCGCACTTTAGGCTTGCACAACATCACGTTCGTGTAAGAATGATCGATTCCGTAGGGACCAAGCAAGGACGATCGGACCCCTGCGGAACCGGGGTGTGACATAATGGTATCAGAGCCACTCGATTCTTTTCCTATTCCATTGCCTCCGAATCTGAGTTGTGCCCGATATTGTGTTGTAATGAACGTTCCATACAATAAGTCCATAAATATTCTCATAGATGCGCGTAAAAGTTTTCTGGATTTGATTTATTGCTTGAGAGTTGTGCTTTCGTGCTTGTGATTTGCTTATGTTTTGATTGAGGATGGTGAGGGATGAGGACTATCGATGCTCTGTATTTTGTAAGTTTCTCCTTGAGTTTTGAGGACGAAACTCTTTGTTGGTGGGTAAGTATGTAGTGTCCCGCTCCGCGTAGGCACTATGTACAAGTGATATCGCTTTACTTGCTCGAGCGAAAGTCTTCTCGGAGAGTTCCTGACCGAACCACAAGACCATTGATTTAAGTGAGTGGGCAGAACTGCATTCTCTGATTCTTGCACGCCTTAATAATGAATCTGAGTTTTTGAATGCTTGTTTGCTTAAGAAGATAGTTTCATAAGAAGAATGATAGAACCTGACTCTACATGCTTAATAAGAGAACTCGTATAGCTTGTCATTAAAATGAACCTGCTTGCTTAACTAGAGAATTTATATGCTTGTCTGAAAAGAGATAGAACCTTGCCATGCTTAGTCAAGAGAATAAGAAATGTTGCATGCTTAGTTATACCGACACAGCTATCGAACCAACCCTTGCTATGCTAAAAAGATAAGTAAATGAATCGCTTGAATAAGTCCCTTTGTATTATGCTAAGAAAGAGATAAATATTGTATGCTAGCTATGAAATCAAAATCGTGCTTGTCAATATATGTTTCGTTGCCTGTTTTGCTATATTGAACTGCTATAAGTCTTAATTTGTATAAGAAGAGACTAATAGTGCGCCATGATGTTCCGATCCTACGGGATCTAGGGGGTATGCTATTAGATATGTGAAATATGTGTTTTGCTTAAGAGAATGAAATAGAAGAGTCTAGTAGTCCGCCCTGATGTTCCGGTCCTACGGGATCTAGGGGGTGTGGCCATTAGATTGTTATGTGTTTGTTCATGTTTGTTGCATGCTAATAGTTTGCTTGATAGAATGTTGCTTGTCATGCATTGGTCTCGGACAACTTGTGCACAAGGTAATAGTCTCTCGAACAATTTCTGGGGCACTGATAATCGGTCGATCCAGAAAGGGTTGTTAGAGCACCCTGATGTTCCGATCCAACGGGATCTAGGGGGTGTTGTTTGTCCATCAGTGGGGTAACTCATGGGTCATCATATAGTTAGGGTGCATGCTAGGCTAGCCTTCTTGCATACCTAACTGTTTGATGCAAAGACGGACTTGAAAAGAGAATTATATGTTTATATATGCAAATGTTGCTAACTTGTATGTCTGCTGCAGGGATAACCGATCGGCAAGGGGTAAGAAACATAAAGAGTTTATATATAGCCTGCTTGTTAATGATCATGTGCATCTTAGAGTTTATATGATAGTGCTTCATGCATTTGCATCGGTTGGACAATGGCTATTAGTGAAGAGCTGAACCTTGGTCACGGCTGCTACTTGTTAATGAAAAGCAACCATGTGTCACAGCTGCTAATAGCATCAGATAAAGAGTCATTAGTTAGCCGGTTTACCGCTACTGATCCTGAGTTTCTCGGAGACCGAAATTATATAGCTAGTTCTTCTTGTGTGCTTAAAAGTATGTAGTCCACTTAATGCTTGTCTTGATTTGAGATGAACAGTCCACTAGAGAACCTTTGTTCCTAAGAGTTAGAATATGGTGCACAATACATGCTGCGCACTGCACGATATAACACTGTATCTATAGCTTGCTTGTATGTATCGAATATGCAAAACTGGTTTCAAAGCTATGTTTTTGAAATAATGTAAACTGCCTATAATCATGAGTTGCATGAAATCAACATAGGTAAAAGTAGCAAGATCACTAGTAATGTAATATTTTGCCACATGCTTACTTAGTGTGGGTTTCAGGGGTGTAGCCTCTACTCAATTGTTTATACTCACCAGTACTTTCTCCAAATTGCTGACCCACCAACAGTTTGCTTGTTCGCAGGTGCTGGATCGTCCGTGGAAGCGATAACCATGCCTCATCCCAGGGACCCAGAAATCTAGAGTCGATGCCTTGAGCCGTATCGAGTTTGAGCTGCTTTTGTATACAGGGACATAATATATGGAACGGTGTCATTGTAATCGAGAGAAATAGTGCTTGAGCGATCTGTAACCTCGGCCAAGAGCTACTTGTAACACTTTTGATTATCAATAAAGATGCTTGTTTTAATATGCCATTGTGTCCTTTACTTTTCTGCAATATATGTGCTGCTGCTCCTGACTTGAATAGCTTACTTGCCCTTGTTCAAAGCTTTGGCCTTGTGCAAGCGCACTTTAGGCTTGCACGGCATCACGTCCGTGCGAGGACGAGCGGTTCCATAGAGACCAAGCGAGAACGATCGGACCCCTGCGGGATCGGGACGTGACAAGGATGACTTAGTCTATATGAACATGAGGTCATTGGCTTAGCCATAAAGGACCGATTTATAGTCTCGTGATGGAATGGGGTTCAACGCTTGATACAAGATAAGCAATTCAAGGTGAACAGGTGATACAGAAGAGCCATTGTACGCCATCCCGTCGATTCATGCGACTATCATAGGTAGACGACTAATCATAGGTAGACGGCTAATCCAAGGTAGTATGCTATACCAAGGTCCGAATACCGTGTATTGCCCTACCCCAAAGATGGCGTCGCATACCATAACCGAATTTTGCATGCAATACACCAGATATTCCTCCTAGGCCGGTATGATCCTGGTGCCCTGGTGATCGTCCGAGGAATCAAATACCTCGTGCACGAGTTGTTCGTGACCATGCAAGTCTCTAGTCTTAGGTCTCTTGTCAGGTACATATTCGGGTCAGATTCAGGTTCAAGTTCAAGATTGTTCATAATATATCGACTCCCCGAGCCGTCATATTTAGTACAGGACGAGTATTGCTTAAGTTGACAGGATACAGTCCCCTCGTTCGGGAACTACCTTGGCGACCTAACGGTCCTGAATACTTTCAGGTTCATACTTGCACGGAACGACTATTCGATAATCTTCCGGGAAACTTAGATGAATGCAATGCAAGGAGAGTGTTACACGGTCGTTGTCACGCCCCAGTCTCAAAATACGTAGGACCAGGAATACGTAAGCATGTCAGCCGTATGTATATGGCAACTCCAATATATGGATACCATAATACACACGTACGCTGTAATATGAATATTAACTCAAATGTGGTATATATATTGTCATAAGTCACAGGGCATAACTAGATCTTATCCACAGAATCAAATAACCAATCAACTATATAACTGAATCAAGTATAAAATGCTTGATAAGAACAAGTAGTTGGGTGGAAATAAATCCACTACCAAACTAGAATATAAGAGAAACAAAATAAGTACATATAATAATTAATGAGACTCGAAGAGAAGACCTCCTCGAAAGATAACGAAGTAGCAAGTCCTGATCCGTGCTCCTGCGAATAGTCAAGATCGTCTACACCTGGAAAGAGACCAGGTCCTCAGAGGGACATAACAAGATACATAGAAGCATGCCAATTGAATACAGTAAAACATGCATAATAGACAGAAATATATAAGTATGATGTACTAGACAATCTATATGAATATGCATAATGAGGACAACTTTTCGACGTATGGGCATGGGTAGGCTACTCTATCTGATCTCATAACTCACACACACGTCCATGAATATCAGAAGCCGTCATACCGCGAGGGTAGCGACCAACGCGCGCGCCAGAAATCGACATACCGCGAGGGTAGCGACCAGCGTGACACAACTACCGTAGTGCGTGCTAGTTACTACGGTTTACCAGAGTGGATATAGCCCATATGCCTACTGATTGTCCTCTCCTCCCATGATACTATGTGTCAAGTGTGTGTCAACATATATATAGTATATAATTATGACTGAAAGAAAGCACATATATAATGAATGTATAAAAATATGATAAGCATGCAAAAGTACTATAAGTAATTTGGCAAGGTATCTTGCCTGGTCTGAAAAAGAATGAAGTCCCAACTCAAGGCGTCGTCCGATCTATCCGTCACATAAATTAAACAAGTTAGGTTACAAAAGTGGGTGAATAGGTTCCTCCATTTTAATCTATTTTAATTCTGAATAAAATAACCTAAAATAGTATTTTAATCTTATTATAATCTAATTTTATTACTTGTCACGCCCCAGTCCCAAAATACCGAGGGACTGGATGCGTGGCAATGTCCAGCAGCACACACTGATGGACAAACCCAATTTAATAGATCCATCGGGGCATACTTAAGCTGTAATACAACAATAAGTAGGTACAATGATATAAGTCACAGTCTATACTAATCTCATCCTCAACAGATAAACACAGATCAAATATCAGAATAATGCAAATAAATATAAACTAACAAGTCTCAATAAAAGTATCTCGGAGAACAATCCGAGTACAAGTCTGATACATCACTGCAATAGACTGAAAATAAAATAACTAGAAACTGAAATAAATGAGTATCTCAACCCAATACTCAGGAGAAGTCCTCTGGTACGATCTCGTCCTCAGATCCTGGTTCTGCTCCAATGTAGGCACCTGCTTCTGCTAATGCTAATGCTCTGGTCCCGTATACATCGGGGTAGATCTCGTCAGCTAATCCTGGGAACATAATCCGGATCCAGGTCCTCAGGGGACATAGCAAGGTACAAGAAAGCTCATGCCAAAATAAATGTAGTGCAACAATAAATAAAATAATAAGGTAAATAAATAACCAGCTAAGTGATATGCAAGTGAGAGTTTTAGTCATACTCGGGCTGAGACTAATACAGGATCAGTGTCGGAGAAACCCATAGCAGTATTTTCTCGAAGGGCCAGAACTGGTGCCATAGCTCTGTATCAGAGACTAAGACACATCCAGATATCAATATATATAATATAATCAGCCTTTGATATGGTAATACTCTCCCCACCCAATGAAATCTCATGTCTCATGTCCATGACACGCAGGATCAAAACTAATGCAACAAGTCAGGATATAATCTAAGCATGTAAACTGTGTATGTCATAAACCTGTATCCTATACAGAATCACCATGAATATATTAGGAAGATTCTGTCTCATGAATAGTGTCAAGTGTCCTGGGTATAATGTACTTGATAAGACAAGTACGAGGATGTAAAGGGGCACGAATGTCCATCTCTAGATGACAATACACAACACCGCGTACGGTATTGGCACCCGACTATAATTGGACGCTAAGTAAGTCACACGTTCCTAGGTTAAGCATGCACAACAATGTAAAAGAATCAAGGAAAATATGTAACAAGACTGCAAAGTTTGGCAAGGTACACTTGCCTGGGGTTCTGGCTCCAACTGTAGCTCTGGTCTCAGTGTGATCTACAGGTACTACTCCGATTGCTGAAATAAACATCACCATTAGATTCAGAAAATATTAAATAGCTAGAAACGCCTGTCCTTACGTCCAATTTGGACACAGGGGCAAAAATGATATTTCCGGGTTAAAGCGGGGTCCACGTATGGGCCACTTTGCACCGAAAAGTGTGTCGGGGTCAAAGGTCTCCAAATTCGTCAAACTTAGTGTCAGCAAGTCAGGAACGATGATACGAACCCAACGGAACTTTCAGAATTGGATTCTGACGAGCCGTTCACAAAATCGCCCGTCAAGTGGAGCATGTGGGGCCCACGATACGTGATTTTGTCAACGTTCTCAGAATCGAACCAAACTTGGGTCACAGGACCAGCGTATTACTACGAGTCCGATGGAGCAAGTTTCATCTCGATCCGACGTGTGTACACAAAGTTACAGTATGTTCCAGAACGGACGAATATGGGGCGTTGTCGGCGGATACGCGTTGATTCCGGTGTGCACGCACATCCAAATCAACTTATGCAAAATCCCGCACGTCCGTATCAACGTCGCGCATATTTCGATAAAGATCGCGTGCGACCAAGTCGTCCCGTTTGGCGGGGCGCACTCAGTTCCGGGGTAAAACAGGGCGTTGGTTTTCCTGTTTTTGGATCGCGGTTTGCGATCGCCACAGGACGCGATGCACCGAGCGGGTTACACGGGCACCGAGAGGGTCATACAGTCTACGCGACGCAACTGACAGAATTGAAAACAGAATTACGGGGAGAGAGGAAACGCTACCTGAACAGGGCTCGAGAAACTGCGTTTTCTCGTGTCCGGCACGACACGAAGTGTCTGTGTCCGAGTCTCTGTGTCCTCGGTACTGTTGCTATGTCTGACACGAACTATGTCCTGTGCCGTGCTAGGGTTCAGGCGGTCAGCGGTGGGGGCTTCGCCAGAGGGAGCCGGGCTCGGGGTCGGCGAGTTCGGCTAGGGCTGTGGGCGGCTGAGTTCAGTTGGTCAGGGAGTCGGCTCCGTCTTCGGTGCTGCGGGCGGCTGAGTTCAGTAGGTCAGGGAGTCTGCTCCGTCGTCGGTGCTGCGGCCCTCGGGCGGCTCTGGGAAAGATGGAGGAGAAGAGAGGGAGGGATTCGTCGGCACAGTGCTCTCCGACGGGGCAGCGGCGGCTTGGGCTCTCGAGGCTGAGGAGACGGAGGGGTTGGAGAGTTCGACTAGGGCGGTGGAGGAGAGACTGGCCGAGGTAGGTGGCTGGGGACGAGTCAAGCGGGGGGGGTCGAGCGGAGGAGGAAGTCGAGGGGGAGGACGGCGAGGGCACGGCGGTGCGGGTCGGCTGCGCTGGGGGTTCTCGAACGGGGTCGGAGAAGACGGAGGAGAGGGGTGCTGCGGGCGGACCTAGGCGGATGAGTCGTCGAGGAAGACTGGGGAGCGGGGAGAGGTCGTCGCTGCGGGGAGGAGAAAGGAGGAGGGCGGAGCAAGAAGGTCGAGAGCGGACAGCGCGGGGGCTAGGGTTTAGTTCAGATGGCTGCGGCGGAGCTGGGGAAAGGCGGCGGCGGCAGAGAATTAATTAGGGCTTCACGGATCCCGAGGGGGTTAAATACCCGCGCCGCCGGGTCAGAACAGTAATTCTGACCCGATAGATTTTAGGATTTATGCGGGTTTGGGTGGCGGAGGCGGGTGCGGGTCTGGCGGACCCGATCCGACCCGCTAGGACGGTCGGTCCGGTCGGGTTCAGCTGGACCGGATTCAGGCCGGTTCAGCCCGGTTTGAACCCGGTTCAGCCCGGTTTAGTTTAATTAATTAATTAATTAAAAATAGTTTTTGGGCCTTTAAAAATATTTTCGGAGTCCAATAAATTCACGAAAAATTACTCTATGTCCGGTTTCTCATTTTACACTATAAAATATTATTTCCATAATATTTTAATATTAATTAATAGCAATTAAAAATTATTTAATTATCAATGCCTAGGGTTTAATTATAGAAAAATTCCAAAAAAATCCAGAAAATTGTGAAAAACTAATTTAAAAATTCTTGAAAAATCAGGGGATTTACAATCTACCCCCCTTAAGAGGATTGCGTCCTTACAATCAAAGAATAACCGGTCAACAGAGATGACACGGTTGCAACATTATTCGGAGCACAACATGATCAAGGAAAATCAAGGTTGAGGGTGTAAGAATAACACATAGGAAAAATTATTTTTCCCAAGCATTAAAAGTTATGCAATCTCTCGTATGAAGGAGATCTAGAAGGCTACAGTTTAGAAAACTAGGTTATCACTAGGTTATCAATTATAAAAATATTCTAGGTTATAAAATATACTAGGTTATTAGCAAGTTCAAAATGACTAGGTTAAGGCTAGGGTCACGAACCAACATGCAAAAACTAAAGCAAATCTAGAAGCAGATAATTATAAAAACTTACGCGTATTAGCTACTCCATGAATCTGTGCGTCCTCCAAGTTCATCGCATAAGCTTGTCCACGTCCTTGAGGGGGTGCCCTCTTCTGTTGCTGGGCTTGCTGGTAGGGTGCTGCTTGAAGTGCCAAGGGTGGCCTTGGTTGATGTCCTCCTGGTGCTGATAGAGCTTGTTGGTTTGCCCTTGGTGCTCCTTCTCTATGCTCAGGGCAGTCCCTCACTGCATGCTGTCTGGATCCGCAACCTAAGCATAGTCCTAACCTGCGTCGGCATTCCCTGGCGAGATGGCCTGCTTTGCCACAGTAGTGACAAGTAGAGAGGACTATTACTTGTGGTGTAGATGCTTTCTGCTATTGGTGTAGGTGAGGTCTCTTTGCATCTTCTTCTTGTGGTGCTCTGGCTGGTGCTGACGTGGAAGGTCGCTTCAGACCGGTCTCTCTCCTGGTGACGCGCTCCATGCGCCGAGCTGCAGCAAGGACGTCCGAGTAAGATGTGGGCGCAATGGATCCAATTAGTTTTTGTAGCTCGAAGTTTAGTCCATCGAAGAACTTCTCGGCCTTCTCTTCTTCTGTCGGAATCAAGGTAGGGGCGAAGCGACTCAGACGAATAAATTCTGCGTTGTACTCTTCCACTGTCATATTGCCTTGGATAAGGCAGTTGAACTTATCTCTGAGTTCTGATCGAGCGGTAGCTAGAATGTACATTTCCTGAAAAAGTCTGGAGAACTCCTCCCAGGTGACTCGGTCTGGTCCGAGTCGGGTCTCCTCGGATAGCCACCAGTGATGTGCATTATTTGTCAATTGCATTCTGACGGTAGTCATCCAACGTTCCCTTGGAAGCTCAGCTGCTTCTAATTGATGTCGTATGTTGGTGAGCCACTCATGAACTTCTGTGGGCTCCTCCTTGCTTGAGAAGGTGCGGGGCGTCAGCTGGCGGAAGTCGGTGATAGAGCCCGTCGGTTGCCGTCGAGTTGGTAGGTTGGCCTGCTCCAGTGCATTTACTAGGCTGTTCCTCAAGTAATCTGCTTCACGACGTCGAGCTTCTTGATAAATATGTTGTTGGGCTTGCATCATTGCGTAGATCATTTGGAATATCTGTTGCCCGTCCATAGGTTGTCCTTGTGGGAATACAGGTATTGGTGGAACGAACTGCGAAGGCGGTGGGATGTCGTCACGCCAAAATCTAGCAGCGTGCTGATCTGCTTGGCTGCCTTGGTGAGTCGAGGGATCTCCACTCAATGGTGCCACTTCATCTTCTCCGTAGGTGGCTATCGCACCTATTGGGGTGTTTGCTGGAGTTTCGTCGTTTGCTCTTGAATCCATTACTCTGTATCACAAATAAACTATAAGAGGCGTACAGAAATCAAGGCATGATGCAAGAAAATTTAATTCGAATATGATATAGATATCAAGAACGTTTTCAAGCAGTGGATGAGATCCTAAAAACTTATCCTATTCTTGTTGCAGGCTTGCTCGGTCCCTAAGTTGAAATCGAACAATTTAGTCGTTGACCTGCATGGGCCACCACAAAAACCATGTCACGCCCCAGTCCCAAAATACCGAGGGACTGGATGCGTGGCAATGGCCAGCAGCACACACCGATGGACAAACCCAATTTAATGGATCCATCGGGGCATACTTAAGCTGTAATACAACAATAAGTAGGTACAATGATATAAGTCACAGTCTATACTAATCTCATCCAAAACAGATAAACACATATCAAATATCAGAATAATGCAAATAAATATAAACTAACAAGTCTCAATAAAAGTATCTCGGAGAACAATCCGAGTACAAGTCTGATACATCACTGCAATAGACTGGAAATAAAATAACTAGAAACTAAAATAAATGAGTATCTCAAGCCAATACTCAGGAGAAGTCCTCTGGTACGATCTCGTCCTCAGATCCTAGTTCTGCTCCAATGTAGGCACTTGCTTCTGCTAATGCTAATGCTCCAGTCCCGTATACCTCGGGGTAGATCTCGTCAGCTAATCCTGGGGGACATAATCCGGATCCAGGTCCTCAGGGGACATAGCAAGGTACAAGAAAGCTCATGCCAAAATAAATGCAGTGCAGCAATAAATAAAATAATAGGATAAATAAATAACCAGCTAAGTTATATGCAAGTGAGAGTTTTAGTCATACTCGGGCTGAGACTACTACAAGATCAGTGTCGGAGAAACCCATAGCAGTATTTTCTCGAAGGGCCAGAACTGGTGCCATAGCTCTGTGTCAGAGACTAAGACACATCCAGATGTCAATATATATAATATAATCAGCCTTTGATATGGTAATACTCTCCCCACCCAATGAAATCTCACGTCTCATGTCCATGACACGCAGGATCAAAACTAATGCAATAAGTCAGGATATAATCTAAGCATGTAAACTGTGTATGTCATAAACCTGTATCCTATACAGAATCACCATGAATATCTCAGGAAGATTCTGTCTCATGAATAGTGTCAAGTGTCCTGGGTATAATGTACTTGATAAGACAAGTACGAGGATGTAAAGGGGCACGAATGTCCATCTCTAGATGACAATACACAACACCGCGTACGGTGTTGGCACCCGACTATAATCGGACGCTAAGTAAGTCACACGGTCCTAGGTTAAGCATGCACAATAATGTAAAAGAATCAAGAAAAATATGTAACAAGACTGCAAAGTTTGGCAAGGTACACTTGCCTGGGGTTCTGGCTCCAACTGTAGCTCTGGTCTCAGTGTGATCTACATGTACTACTCTGGTTGCTGAAATAAACATCACCATTAGATTCAGAAAATATCAAATAGCTAGAAACGCCTTTTCTTACGTCCAATTTGGACACAGGGACAAAAATAACATTTCCAGGTTAAAGCGGGGTCCACGTATGGGCCACTTTGCACCAAAAAGTGTGTCGGGGTCAAAGGTCTCCAAATTCGTCAAACTTAGTGCCAGCAAGTCAGAAACGATGATACGAACCCAACGGAACTTTCAGAATTGGATTCCGATGAGCCGTTCACAAAATTGCCCGTCAAGTGGAGCCTGTGGGGCCCACGATACGCGATTTTGTCAACGTTCTCAGAATCGAACCAAACTTGGGTCACAGGACCAGCGTATTGCTACGAGTCCGATGGAGCAAGTTTTGTCTTGATCTGACGTGTGTACACAAAGTTACAGCGTGTTCCAGAACGGACGGATACGGGACGTTGTCGGCGGATACGCGTTGATTCCGGTGTGCACGCACATCCAAATCAACTTCTGCGAAAACTTGCACGTCCGTATCAACGTCGCGCACATTTCGGTAAAGACCGCGTGCGACCAAGTCGTCCCGTTTGGCGGGGCGTACTCAGTTCCGGGGTGAAACAGGGCGTTGGTTTTCCTGTTTTTTTATCGCGGTTTGCGATCGCCACAGGACGCGATGCATCGAGCGGGTTGCACGGACACCGAGAGGGTCATACAGTCTACGTGACGCAACTGACAGAATCTATCATGACCCACATCCAGATATTCGGGCACGAGTGCGTGGGCACGTCCAGCCTACGCCGCAGTGTCGGCGGTAGTACGCTGTCTAGGTCATTTTCTGGGATCAATAAATATCTATCTCATCCAAAATAATAAACATGCAAAGATAATCACAGGAATAAGAATGCTAATATTTTATAAATTAATCTGTGTCAACCAAATCCACAGTTAATACAAAGCCAGAAGATAAATCGGGGATAAACCCGATTATATGCTGAAAGGAAATAAATAAGCAGCTACTGCTAACTACTCTGCAGAAGTAGCCTCCTGGGTGGGAACTGGCTCCTCATAAGTGCCACCTGCTAACTCATAGTGGCCATAAATAGGTGGGGGCATAGTTCTCATCATCGCCTAAAACAACGGATCCAGTCAAGAAAGGAGCAAAGTACACAATGCACAACAAGATTAAACTAAATATTTATGACAATTAAAATTGAGTATCATGTTGAGAAATTGCATAAAAGAATATCAATATCTCAGAGTTAATGTTGTAAACAGGAATATAAGAAAATAGGAATAAATGAGACAGGAAATGACACTACAACAGTCAGCAAGAATTATGACAAGACTAGAAACTATCTGTGTGAACTTGTGTTTGTTTTTAGAATACATAGTTGGCATGTAGGGGTTTATAAGGCTAATCCGGCCGTCATAAATGGCTATTAAACACGGAAAATTGAGATCCGGCTGAGGTACAGTCGCGTACCAACAGCTATTAAACATGGCAGGGGAAAGGGTAAACTACATGCCTTCTAGTATTCTCCCACCCGACATGAAAAATAAGACATGAACTCCAATATTCAAGACATGAAATCCAGCATTTCTAACACTAGGTGTAATCATCAAGGGTACTAGTAAAGCAGGGAATTAATTATCACAATATAAAGGTTTAACTTGAAGTGCAGGTACTTGCCTGTTGTTTGGATCCAAATAAATGCACTCGGGGGAAATTTTCCAGAGATGAGTCCAAAAGCTAAAATAGATATTACCATCACGCTCATAAGATGTCAAATAGCTAGAAACGTCTATCCTTGGGTCCAATTTGGAGATAAGGGCAAAAATGACAGTTTCGGGTCAAAACGAGGTCCGCCGGTGGGCCCGCTTTGCACCGAAAAACGTGTTCGGGTCAACGGTCTCCAAATTCACCAAACTTAGTGTCAACAGGTCAGGAACGCTAATACGAACCCAACGGAACTTCTAGAATTGGATTCCGATGAGCCGATCACAAAATCGCCTGTCGAGCGGGGCCTGTGGGGCCCACGACACGCGATTTCGTCAACGTTCTCAGAATCAAACCAAACTTGACCCACAGGACCAGCGTATTGCTACGAGTCTGATGGCGTAAGTTTCGTCTCGATCCGACGAGTGTACACGAAGTTATGGTGAATTGCAAAAAAGTCAGATACGGGGCGATGTCCGCGGATACGCGTTGATTCCGGTGTGCACGCACACCCGAATCAGCTTTCGCGAAATCTCACACGTCCGTATCGACGACGCGCACGCATCTGTGAAGACCGCACGCGACCAAGTCGTCCCGTTTGGCGGGGCGTACTCAGTTCTGGGGTGAAACAGGGTCTGGTTTTTCCTGTTTTTGGATCGCGGTGTGCGATCACCACAGGACGCGATGCCCCGAGCGGTTTGTCCGGGCACCGAGAGGGTCATACAGGCTTCGTAACGTAATTTGCGGAATCGAAAACAGAGCTACGAGGCGAAAGTTACACGCATCTGAAGGGGACCCGAAAATCAGGGTCGAGTCGTGTCCGACTCGTGTCGGACACAGGAACTGAATTAGGCTAGGGTTTCGGTTTGGGGATTCCTCGCCGGGCTATGGTGGCTCTGCGGTGGCTCAGGGCAGGGGAGGCCGGCCGGGGGCAGCGCGGCGCGGCGCTGACGGCGCGGGGAGGCTCGGGGGACAGCGTGGCGAGGCGGCGCAGGGACGCGGCGGAGGACCTGCGGGGGGGGAGAAGAGGAGAGAGGGGCTGGGCTGGGCCGACGGAGGCGGCTGGGGACGCGGCAGAGGGCGGCTGGGGACGGTGCTGCGGAGGGGGAGGAGATGGCCGGAGTTTCGAGGTCGCCGGAGCTAGGGTTCAGGCGTAGGGGTAGGGGGAGTGAGGCGGAGGAGAGGGAGAAGGAGAAACTTATAGGTGGCCGGGTGGTTGGGGAGGCCGAGATGGGCGGGCGGTCGAGGGACGTGGCCTATCCCGGCGGAGGCGGCGCAGAATCCGGGGCGGTGGCCGAGGGAATCGGTCGCCGGCGACGTCGTGGGGAAGATGGGTTGGGGACCGGGTTCGGGTCGGTGCGGGTTCGGGGTTCGGGCGGACCCGTCCGACCCGCTAGGGTGTATGGGCTGGCTGCTGGGATAATGGGCTCGGCCCACTGGGCCGGGCCGGGCCCAAAACAAAACAATAATAATAATGATAATAATAAAAACAATAATAATTAATTAATTAATTAATTACTTAAATAAATAATTAGTTTTAGGTGTTTAAAAATAGGTCTGAGGTCCAATAAATTTCAGAAAAATTACCCTAAGTCCAGTTTTCCATTTTACACTCAAAAATTTTAATAATATTTTAATATTATTTATTAACAATTAAAAATCATTTAATATTTAAAAACCCTGATTTTAATTACAGAAAATTCCTAGAAAATTCCAGAAAATTGTGAAAAATCCCAATTTAAAAATTCTTGCAAAATCTGGAGGTTTACAATCTACCCAACTTATAAAAATTTTGTCCTCGAAATTTAAAATTTAAGCCATACTCTGTTAACCCTTCATGTACATCAATCGCAATTTCCTTGCGATAATTTAAATCCTAAGCATGTCCACTGCAATCACTTCATGATTAAGACGACTACTTGTTCCAATCAAGATTCAACCTAGGGTTATTATTTCTTACTTCCTCAAATTACCCATAGGTGAAATTTAAATTAAGTCCATATAACATCTTCAAATTTGCACATGCTTATGAATTTACCTCACGATCGTAATTATCGTAAATTCCTCTAGAAGTGATTCGAGTCCAACAGTATTCCCATTCACAATTGTATGCTTCAAAATTTTTAAATTTTATTCATCTCCTCAATAATCCAACTAGTTAGTCCAACCATCAATTTTTAATTTGTAATTCAAATCATCAAATTGAAAAATAATTTAAGTGTAGTCCACCAATGTTCAAGTCTGAATCATATATCCCCTAAATTCCAATTGGCGATTTTACGTTCATTATTCAAGATTTAAATCATGTACCTAAGGTATAACTATTGGGTCCTCGATATCAATTCACTAAAAATTTTCAAAATTAGAATGGCTTGCTTCTTCCAATCTAACCTTACTCGGTCACAATCCAAAGGACATTCCTCTCGAGTTGACAAATGCATTGCTACCCAACTTAGAGTTTACCCATTCATCACAAAAGACTATATACCTTAAGAAAATATTCCTTAATATGTTTACCTATGTCATTCAATCCTCGAACTTCAACGCCGATCATGATATGTCCTCAATTTTGAAAGTTTAATCCTCAAGTATGTGATCGGCCTATGTGGCATATCCAGTACTATCTATGTACTAACTTATACCAGGTACGAGATTTCGTCTTTCCGAAATAAGGGAAGACGAAGATCAATAATAAAGAGTTCAAGGGTGGGGTGATAGAAAAGAAATATCGGGGTCAAGGCGTTTTAAAGTATTCAGGTGGGAATTGTCAAGCGATTGTGGATTGAATCCTATCTCAGTAATTCCGATTCACATGCTCGTATTAATACAGTTATGTAACCTATGTGATATGCTCAGACATGTCTAGGGCAAGTATACTAGTCATCTATATATCTCAATCTACGTAAAGTAGTCGTGCGAAGTGCGAATCAAAATGCACTAAGGTTGATCAGACCGTAGTACACTGATTCTGAATAGACAATTGTATTAGTGTGTCGATCCACTAATACATATGTCATGAACAAGCTTGATAAAAGGATAAGCTTGCAAAACTAGGCTATACTAGCAGCATAAGTCAAGGTGCAACGAATATAAATATGCTAGATGATGATGAAAGGAGGTACAAATTATTTAAGTTCACAAACAACCTACATTAAGCAAAATAACAAAAGATTCTACAAACTCTACAGTTATCAAATACAAAAGCATACCAGGTTATTAGCAAGTTTCAAAATTACTAGGTTGGGGCTGAGGTCACGAACCAATAGGCACGAGTTAAACAAAACTAGAAATGGCAGCAAAATCACTTACGCGCATTAGCTGCTCCAAGAGTCTGCGCGTTCTCCACGGTTATGCTGGTAGAGCATCTCGTGGTGATCTTGTAGGAACCCCGTCGCTTGCTGATAGATCATTTACTCTGCACCCAAAAATAAACGATAAAGGTGCATAGGAATCAAGGCAGGATGCAAGTCAAGGAATTAATTCAAATTCGAGATAGATGTCAAGAACGATTCAAGCAAGTGGATGAGATCCTAAACTTATCCTTATCTTATTGCAGGCCTGTTCGGTCCCTGAGTTGAAACCGAACAATTTAGTCGTTGACCTGCATGGGCCACCACAGAATCGAAAACGGAATTACGGGGAGAGAGGAAACGCTACCTGAACAGGGCTCGAGAAACTGTATTTTCTTGTGTCCGACACGACACGAATTGTCTGTGTCCGAGTCTCTGTGTCCTTGGTACTGTTGCTGTGTTCGACACGAACTGTGTCATGTGCCGTGCTAGGGTTCAGGCGGCCAATGGCGGGGGCTTCGCCAGAGGGAGCCGGGCTCAGGGTCGGCGAGGTCGGCTAGGCTGCGGGCGGCTGAGTTCAGTTGGTCAGGGAGTCGGCTCCGTCGTCGGTGCTGCGGGCGGCTGAGTTCAGTAGGTCAGGGAGTCGGCTCCGTCGTCGGTGTTGCGGCCCTCGGGCGGCGCTGGGAAAGATAGAGGAGAAGAGTGGGAGGGATTCGTCGGGGCAGCGGCGGCCTGGGCTCTCGAGGCTGAGGAGACGGAGGGGTTGGAGAGTTCGACTAGGGCAGTGGAGGAGAGACTGGCCGAGGTAGGTGGCTGGGGACGAGTCGAGCGGGGGGGGTCGAGCGGAGGAGAAAGTCGAGGGGGAGGACGACGAGGGTCAGGCGAGGGCACGACGGTGCAGGTCGGCTGCGCTGGGGGTTCCCGAACGGGGTCGGAGAAGACGGAGGAGAGGGGTGCTGCGGGCGGACCTAGGCGGATGAGTCGTCGAGGAAGACTGGGGAGCAGGGAGAGGTCGTCGCTGCGGGGAGGAGAAAGGGGGAGGGCGGAGCAAGGAGGTCGAGAGCGGACAGCGCGGGGGCTAGGGTTCAGTTCAGATGGCTGCGGCGGAGCTGGGGAAAGGCGGCGACGGCAGAGAATTAATTAGGGCTTCACGGATCCCGAGGGGGTTAAAATATTCGACATAGTCTTACTTGAAAACATAAGCGAGTACGCTAGCATGAGTCTAAGGGCTAGTGCGAGGAGTGAAACCGTACAGGGGGCGACATAATCCATAAGATGATCAGTGTAAACAAGTGAAGCAGTATACCACGAAGATGATCTACTTGAAACATTAGCGGAGTCTACTAGCACGAAGCTAAGGTAGCATGTGAGGGTCCAACTATAAGCCAAGTTTTATTTTCATGCTCTAGCACAAGTAATGCAATATGTGATTATTCCCTTAGCTAGGTGCGTTGTATTCTTTATTAGCATGAAAGGGGTGATTCACCTAGCGACTAGCATGTATCGTCCATATTTTAAGTGTGCGGGCTAAGCAAATACAAGTTTATCATAGCCACACATCTTAGCGATGATTTGCCTCGGTCGAGCGATACCCCGAGCGTGCCTTTGAAAGTCTAAGTCTAAACTCTTGAATGGCCAAGTCTGAAATCATTTGCCTCAAACGAGTTTTCTCGCTGAGCAAGGCGGGTCGGATCGTTGCACTTACGTCGTTTGAATTGGTTGTCCGCTTGGGCGAAACGGGTCGTTACACTTTTTTGGCTAAACATATAAATATTTATAGATAAAAAGGTTATTAAGTCACATGCTAACTAATGTTTTTATACTAATCTATAATGATATCTCCTACGCACACCCCCCCCCCCCCACCCCCCCCCCCCCCCCCCCATCCCCCCTCTCTCTCTTTCTCTATCCATTTGCTCCTCTTCTTCTTTTACTAGAATTTGCACACACGTTCATATGTCCCGACCCCTAGTGATCCTATAATCAAGATCAAGGCCGCCCTGGGAGGTTGGGTTATTCTAGCCAGAGCTGATTTCGGTTGCCCCTTGATCCGACCTCTTGTGAGGCGCTTCTTTATGTCCTGGAGGATCATCCACGACCCGAAGCTCTTGCAGGTCACACTGGGGCCGAGGTTTTCCTAAGCAGAGGGAGTTGTCCAAGGCCGAAGTCTTGTCTTACTTGCTTCTCTTACCCCCTGGGTCGACCCTGAATCAAGATATAGCTCAGGAAAATGTAAGTAAGTGGTAATAGAAATCAGAAATCAGAAAATGGAATGGTTTGCATTAGGGTCGAGGCTGGGTATATAAAAAGCCCACAGTCGGCGGCAGCCTCGCTGTCCAGCCAATGTTGGCCAAACCGGACTGGGCTATAGTCCAGGCCCGGGTTGCACAGTTTTGTTAGTTTATGCGTTTCTGTAGAAAACAATTAATATATATATTGAACACTAAACCAACCCAACACCCCTCTCCTTCGAAAACCCTCGGCCTCCATCTTCAAAATATTAGCTAGGGTTTGCTCGTGGTCCGTCAATGGCGTCGTTCGAGTACGCCGAGAGGATGTGCCGGATCCGCAAGAACGTGCTGGATATGCTCAGCGACCGGGGCTACGTCGTGCAGGAGTCCGACGTCCTCGGCTACGAGCAGTTCAAGCAGAAGTTCGGGGACTCCTTCACCCGCGACGAGATCTCGATCAAGGCGTGCAAGCCCAAAAATCCGGAAGATCAGGTCCCCTTCCCCTTCTTTTCCGTAACTCTGCATTCGCGTCGTGTCGGACACGGACACTCCAAAAATACACCAGTACACACTGAAATTAGCGCGGTTATTATTATTATTATTATTATTTGGTTTTAAAGACTCGGATAGTGTTTTGGTAATTTTTTTGTTGAAAAGTACGTATTTCGTGCTGGACTGTTGCTGAAGAAGTACGAATCATAAAGTAGGAATAAACGATTTTGATGATAGTTTAAATATGTTCAACTTAAGCAATAAAAAAATTGCTTTTACAAAAAAAAAAAAAAAAAAACCTGTAAAAGCATGACTTTGAAATACGCTAATATACGACTACATGAGACTGAAAACCGACCTGGTTCTGATTAGAAGAAGGAAATTTGACACAAACCTGAAAATCTTGTAGGGTTACGGATGTTAGATAAATCCGACATTAAACTGATCTGCTCGCAGACCTAGCCAAAGCATGTGTCGTGATCGTGTCGATCGTGTCATCTTCGTGTCAGTGCAATGTAGTTGAACTTTCACAATGGGTTCCTTTTTTATTTGAAATTGGAAACTGATAGCTGTGCTACTTTTTTTTTCTTTTTTTTTTTTATTTTTGTAAAGAAGGTAAATATTATAGATAAAACCGAGTATTACAACCTATGATCCATCCCGGGTTACAAAATAGGCTATCTGGGTTAATGATATCTATGTCAGCTTCTATATTTCTTTGTATAACTGAGGGAAGTGCTCTCAAAGATCTTGTGACACTAATATAAGTACCAGTACTGTATAGGTACGTCTAAGGTTAAGTTGATGGAATTCTTGGAACTAGTTGCAATGAAATAGACGAGAAGGATGTATATTTGTTATATATCTATTACATAAAATTTGTACAGTTTTTGCTGCTCATTGGGTTTTTAGTACTAACTTGATGTTACGCAAAACATGTTGATCATCATTTTTTTTCAATATAATTTGTAAGGATTTTGTTCAAGCTGGTTTTCCTATTTACTTGGAAAATTTCCTATTTGAGTCTGATTTTTGGATGAGTATTAGTCGTTTCATGGTTATTAGATTCAAGTATAAGTATCTCCCGAGGAGGATTTTAAGCATTGTCCCTACTTATGTGTCTTTTTGAATTAGATTTCTGTTTTTGAGGGATAGAAGAGTCAGTGTGCCGTGGATTTTGAGAACAATGAAATTCTTAATGTAACACGATAGAGATGAATTACTTGTTTCGAAAGTCCGTTCGAGTATGAGTTCCTGTGGGACTGGTTTTGGCTTGATTTATATCATTGTATAAGAAGCTTGGTTGAAGTCTAATGACATAATATATTAGGGCCTGCATCATATTATGAAGGATTTTCCTACCGATGGGAATAAATTTTGAGGTTTTGATACATGATACTAATCTTATTTGGTAAGTTATTTCTTGCTGTAGAACTTTTCCTTATATATGGGATGTGTCATATGGAGTAATCTGTGAGAATATTGCAAGGATGGAAGCAATCTTTTAGGTGATATCTCTTTGCCAATTTTACTATTCTTTCTTGCAGAATTTGTAATGTAGAATTTGTGCTTCTATTAGTGGATCAATCACTAAGTTATCTACCATTTCATACTCTGGCAGGAAGGAAAAAAAAATGCACAAACTCGGTATACCCAAAATTATAATGGAAAAGATGTATGGTAAAGTTCACAAGATTTCTGGGAGAAGATTATTAGAAAATTGGGATTTTAAAAGGCATGGACAGTGTAAAAGATGCTATTTATCTCATTAATCACTTATTCTTTTGTTTACGAGTGAGAGCAGTTTAAGTAAACAAGGCCAACTAATATTTCTCCTCTTCATCATGGTAATCAACAGTCTCCAGTCATATTTCTTCTCGTTGCTAGTAACTTATCTGTAAGTTTAAACCTAGTGACTTCCTCCTCTGTTGCAACATCCATAAAGAAGGATAACTGACTTGAGTGAGTCTTTGTATCATTAAGTCCCTTTGCCAATTGCATACAATTTTGATCACTGAAGGTATCAAAAGTTGAGACAAGCACTCTTTACGATGATACCAACTAAAGGAAATAAAAATTGGTGTTGATTATGAGTCATTGATTGAAACTTGTATTGGTCCCCTCTAGTAATGTGTAAGTGAGGATGTTTCACGAATGTAGTTAATCATAACCATTGCACATGTGGGGTTGAATTATGCTTCAATTGAAGTCCGAAGCCTTTAATTGCATGTTATTTGTTGGAAGGAGTACAAGTATTGTAAGGACTCTACTTGTGTTTATATTCAATTTGATGGCTCACTGTAATCCTAATTCTAAGTAGGGTAACTGATATTTAATCTAAATAGAGAAAGAATTCTAAGTAGGACTATTTGTCGTATTTCATCTATTAAAAACATATTTTCAATGTATACCTAGTTATCACGTTGCTCAATGCACACTGTAAACCTTATATGAGCTACTGCCTAGGTGTCAACTTGTGATATTTATCGTGTATTGGTCTGCTTGTGTATCGTATCGTGTATCGCATGTCGCATCGTGTATCATATGATAAGGTAACTGTAGGAGTTTAATAAGGTAACTGTAGGAGTTTGTCTATTCTTCTAAATCAATATATGAATATTATTTCTTCTCATAAGTTTTTATTTGTTTTCATCTTTACATGGCCTATCTAGTTCTTGAATCAACATTATTAAGTAAACATTACCTACAAAGTGAAAAAAAAATCCGATACTAGCTATCAGCCTATATGTATTGTGTCGGATCAACCGATACGTAACTACATGGCAGTATATCGTATCATTATTCGTGTGTTTTATAGTTTATACATACATT
This sequence comes from Iris macrosiphon, assembly GCA_036927795.1. NCBI lineage: Eukaryota > Viridiplantae > Streptophyta > Magnoliopsida > Asparagales > Iridaceae > Iris > Iris macrosiphon. Next base: position 143,207,972 of record JAYESA010000008.1, read on the forward strand.
TTTTTTTTTGTGAAATATAGTTCTGTTTTTGTGTATGCAGATTTATGTTTTCTTTCCGGATGAAGTGAAAATTGGTGTCTCTCACATAAAAAAATATGTGGATCGGATGAAATCAGAAAATGCCATGAGAGCAATCTTAGTTGTTCAACAAAATCTAACTCCAATGGCGAAAAGATCAATTCAAGAAGTGTCTCAGAAATATCATATGGAGGTTTTTCAGGTGAAGTATTTGTTCAATATGTTCTCACTAACGGAAGCATATATCTCTGATCTACCATTTGACAAAATTTTGAAGTGAGTTTCTTAATGACATTCATGGACTAAACACAGGAGGCAGAATTGTTGGTTAACATTAACAAGCATTCACTTGTTCCAGAGCATCAGGTGCTTACTAATGAGGAAAAGAAGGAACTGTTGGAGCGTTACACTCTAAAAGAAACCCAGGTACCTTGGTGACTATATCTTTTGCATGGATGGTAAATATTTTTAGTTCAACAAGTTTATATTAATTTCATGATAACATTTAAGAGTCTTTGAGGTTCTGACATTCTATCTACTTCTTATTCAACTTTTAGAAGGTACTAATGTGTAGGAAAGCCCCCACTCTGATGTATTTCTACTTGTTAAGACATGAGCTCAAGCTCAAGCTATCTAAGTGTCACACACACGTTTCTTGCAACATGCAACAATGATATCAAGTGCTAACACATCCTAATATCTATAGAAGATGTTTGGTGCAACAATGATTACATATAGACGGAAGAAAAATATAAAGCTACAAAGTATTTCTTCTTAAGTATTTACTGAAAGTATGAGATTATGAAATTAGAAGGTATACTGTATATCATTTTATCTCTTATATACTAAACATGTAAAACACAAACATCAATCTAATCAATTGATAGGTTCTTTGTATGTTCTCTACTGTTGACAAATTTGGCAGGCTGAAAGTTACTATCTTTTAGTGAAGTTGTATAAATTACGCGCGAGTTTTGGGTCTTTAGTTTGGTCAATTTTAACCACATTGGTTAACATGGTAAACCTTTTAAGATAAATCATATTAAGTATTGTTGCCGCCTTTTGTGATCCACTTGTCGCATTCTCTCTGTTGCTGGAAGTAAAGGAGATCTCTTCTATCAAAATTGCATAGGATGTTTTGGGTAATACCAGTTGGCGGAATTCCTTCTTCTAACTTGCATATACTATTTGAGGCTAGACAACTGAAAAAATCAAGAAGTGGATTAGATATGAAGACCCTGATATTTAACTCAATTTAGGAATTAGGATAATGCTAAACATGGGAACGTTGGGTTGGAATTTATATCTTCACAGTTTACCTACCGAAGCTCTTGAATTTAGAAGTGACCTTTAAACTCTATAGATGGATGATGTTCATGAAGATGGAAGAAAAGTTATGGCCATTGTTTTAAAGTGGAAGCATACGATAAAGTTTTGACCCTTAGCAAATTAAGGCTTCGCTCACTAATTTGGTTATTTAACCTAGAAATATAACACAGATGCTAGAAATTTTGGACATTGATGTTGTGTTTGGTTTGAGAGATTGGGGGAAAGGGAAAGAAAAAGAGAGAAGAAAAAAGAAAAAGAAAGAGAGGAATTTTTGTTTGTTTGATTGGCTTAGTGGAATATTTGAAAATAAAATAGAAAAATGAGAGAGCATTTCAGGAGAGCAATGATAAAGGAAAAAAAAAATATCGTTACAATTCTCTCATTTTTTTTTCTATCCCATTTTCCCTCCTAATGAAACGAGGCAAACACATTTCATCTTTCCTTTTTCTTTCTTCCATTTCCCCTCAAACCAAACACAACTGAAGAATTGTGAAATATGTTGAACAGAAATGAACTAGACATAATATTTTACAACTTTATGGGCTACCCCAGATCAACTTAACTTACATCGCACATATATTAATAAATTCCAGACAATGAAATATCACACGATATTAATGATTCAGGTGTGTCCTTAAAGTGTAATAACAAGATAAACAAATTTCATAATTGCATCTACTTTTACCCTATCAGCAATAATCTAGATGTAGAAAGGGATCTCTTTGAGAGGCTGGAAGGTATTACATTTGCGCGCGTTAGTGTGGACCTAGATCTTGGAATAGAAGAAAATTATTCATGTAGTTGATCCCAAATATCTTTGAGTAAGGGCTTTGTTGTTGTTGAAATAGAGGGAGGTCATTTTTTTAGGTGGAACACCGGGTGGGTAAGCAACAAAGAATGGAGGCATAAATTTTGGGTAGTGCAAGTAGATTGCACTTTCAATTGTACATCAGTATTAATGGCCATTGCTATTTTCAATAGACATGACATGGTCGTGTGGCTTACTGAAACCAGATTGATACTGAAACCAGATTGAAACAGAATGTATCTGTGTTTGTTGGCATATATATGCATGGTGCTAAAGGTCTAGCTATAGCCTTGTCGATTGCTTATATTTCAGTTTTCTTTTAAACATCATTTTCACTTGATTGAATTGATTTTACTCTGGTAAAGTAATTTCCCTTGGTCCATTTGAGTATGTGTTCCAACCTATTTATATAAAACTTCTTTCATCTATTTATTATTGATACCTTTCTTTAGAAAGCTTTTGAATGGTAAAGAGTCCGAGTCCTCTCTCGGTGCTTATCCATTCACTACAAGGGACTATTTTCGACGCCACAGGCTGTCGCCATTACTACAATGCTGTTACAGAACATGTTTGCGTTGAGATGGCTAGGAGTGTTATTAATGCCATCGCAAGTGAATCCGACTCGGATCTTGCGAAAAAAATACAATGGGCTGCCCAAAAACCTATTTCCCATCACACTTCCTGTTGTCCCTCGCAAATAAATTCAATTAGAAATATTGTTGCCAATACATTGTCGTACAGAAGGACAGTCTCAAATAGTTTCCTAGAAACTGAAGTATGGCTTGGCCGTCGCAAATGGTTATTTCTGTCATTGAAAATAGGCCCCTAGTAACTTAAAAGAGTTATCTTGTTTCTGTACTGAACACCTGTATACCACACATAACAACCATACTAAATAAAACATAATAGTTGAATACTGACCAATACAAAGTTAGATACACATCAGAGTTGCGTTATTTAACAAACGAACATACTCGGATACACATAACAATTGCAATAAGCATCTGAGCATGGTGTGAGAAGGACTGAACAAACTGTTGAATCAAATTGTTTTGAGCGGCGATAGTCGTCTTTAGCTTTGTGATATCCTGCTTCACTCCTCAAACTGTGCCATTGTACTGTGGCGTAGTGCTTTAGATGGCACACTTTGAGCATGTGATGGTGCATCAGGTCTCAACATGGATGATGCATGTTCTTGCATGGACCAAGCCCTACAAGCCGTCACACAATAGAGTTTCTCCACAGCAGTAAGTCTTTAATCACATTGAGATGTGGCATATCAAAAGGGTATTGGTACAGTTAAAACCTCTCTGATCCCCCTCTGGTGATCCTTTTCACTTTTCACTCTTTTTATCTGATGTCCTGAAGTTATTGATCAGCAGAATGCCAGAAACATTACCCTTGCTCATACATAATGAAACTATGAAATATTTTTTGGTTGAATTTTGCTATTTAATTAGTGTAATAATGCTTAATTTCTATTACAGGCTTTTATGACTTCGTAGGGCTCTTCTAACATAAATGTCTTACATGTGCTTGCATGGTTTAATTTCAGCTTCCACGAATTCTACATACTGATCCGATAGCTAAATATCATGGACTCGAGCGAGGACAGGTTGTGAAGATCATTCGAGAAAGCGAGACTGCAGGGAGATATGTTACCTATCGGTACTGCATATGAATCGCTCCAGAATTTCTGACGTGCAAATATTTATGACTCGGTGGAAGTAAAATAGAATCTGTGGCTACATTTTGCCTTAGAAATCTCTCTTCCCAAAGGCTTGTGTTTAGTCCTAAAAGCTTTAATTTAATTGTATGCTCGAGATAAATCACACCACAGTTTGGTTTCCGACATTTTACTTTGAGATGTTTGCTTGTTAGCTGGGACTTTTATGTAACCATCATGTAATAAGAATATCAGAAGCATTTAGTAGATTGAGTTATCATGATTAATTCTTCCAGCATATTTTATATGTAATAATGCCGTTAATTTCAACATACAGGACTATCGTGGTAATTTTAGTATGACCACTCTTGTGATTAGTTTGGAAAGAGTTAAAACTATTAAATGTCTTGTGGGTGTACTAAAAAGTACAGAGGATGAGAGGGGTGCAGACTAATTTCGTCGATGGTGGCAGTATCTAAGAAGCCTTAGTGGGTGCTTTGATGATTAGCGATATTATTGTTTTAGTTATTTTGGAGGATGATATTAATAGCCAATTAGTTATTTTGGAGGATAATATTAATAGCCAAGGGGTACTTTTGAGGTTTGAAGGCTTGTAGCCTTCCCTATCAAAGGAAGAAAGGAGAAGTAATGGTTTTGATGTCTGTTCTGGGGGGATAGGTGCTGGGGACGATACTCTCCATCTTTCGAGTAATGTTCGAATTTTCGTCGAATTTCCACCTCTATTTTGGTTCCTGTTAAATAATGCATTTTTTGTCCCTATTTTGTTCCCATTAAACAATGAGTTTCTTGTTTCTGTCCTGTTAATACTTGAGTCTGGATTTCTTCGTCCTCGTCCTTTTTTCCTTAACAATATTTTTTGTACATTATAGTAAAAAAAATATTTTCATTCCAATGAAATTTTACAAAACATGTCAATGACTTTCATAAGAAAAAAACATATACTCCTATATAGAAAAAATAATACAATACAACAAAAAAAATTATTAATCAAAGAAAAATATACAAGTACTAAATAGAAGTCTATAATACAAAACAACAAAGAAAGAATGTTAATTCCATAAAAATATATTCCAAATAAAGATATATAGCTATATACAATTAAGATATGTGGATATAAGTTCTCGGAGTCAAAAATTTATCGGGACATGGAATACCATAACCATTCATGAGTCCGAACAATTTTTTTTTTTTTTTATTTCCATCTCCTCTCATGTTTCCGTTTTTAAATCCTCCCCTGGGGAGGACGAGATGTGTTGACTATGTTAAGAGGAAGTGTAGGAAGAATTAAATGGTTGGAAAGAAATGCAGCTCTTCTGTTCTAATGGATGCGCTCCGGGGAGGAAGTGTAGGAAGAACTAAATGGTTGGAAAGAAATGCAGCTTTCTGTCAAAAAAATTAAAAAAACAAATATCAGAGCCAGGTTTCGATCCTGGGACCTGTGTGTTATGGGCCCACCACGCTTCCGCTGCGCCACTCTGATTTGATGATAGAAGTGATGGTATTTATTTTAGTATCTATTGATTATAAGGTAGATGACTGTGTTAGTTAGCTTTGAAGACATATACTTTTTCCGGAATCTAATCTATGGATCCACATTCAGAATAACTACATGAAAGCCCAGCCTCCTCCCAAAGTCTCTCTTACTAGTGTTCCTTGTATACATGGACGAATTCGGAAATATAAACGGGGATGAGCTAGCTAGACTGGGTTAGCTATAGACTAACTCATATATATATATATATATATATATATATATGAAAAAACAAAAAATTGGGGTGGTCTTCAGCCCACTCCATTCTCCTATCCAGTAATTTAAACTGGAATGGACTGGACTGGACTAGAATGTACTAGAAGTAAACTAACTCATATAAAAAAAACAGAAAATTTCGTTCAGAGCAACGAAAATAATAAAAATTCCACTCAGAGCATACAAGTTTAAAAAAAATTCAAAAATGCATCATAATACCCTTCGTAAGGACGTTTTACGCTTTCTAAGAAAATTTCGTCCACTTCCATTAAAAAAAATTAAAATAAAAAGAAAAGGAAAAGAAAAAGGAAAACGACTTTTGGCCCTTAAGGACGTTTTTCTTTTTCTTTTCTTTTTTAACTCTCTTTCCTCTCTCTCACTCGCACTCTCTCTCTTCCCTATTCTCTTTCTGCTCACTCTCTCACTTACTCTCACTCACCCGTTTAAATTTTTTTTTTTTAAACCGTTAACTCTCTCTCTCTCTCTCTCTCTCTCTCTCTCTCACACACTCCCTCTCTCTCTTCTCTCTCTGCTCTCTCTCACTCACTCACTTACTCTCACTCACCCGCTAACTCTCTCTTTCTCTCTTCTCTCACTCACTCACTCACTTCAGAGTTGTATTTTTTTACTCCCACTCTCTCTCTCTTTTCCTAACATTTGCTCTCTCTCACGTTCGCTTTCTCGCTCCCTAACACCCCTAGGAGAGGAGAATAGGAGAGGAGAGAGAGACGTTCGCTTTCTCGCTCCCTAACACCCCTAGGAGAGGAGAACAGGAGAGGAGAGAGAGGGACGAGCGGGAACAGAAGAGGAGAGAGAGTGGGAGTGAGAGAGAAAGAGAAGAGAGTGAGTGAGAGAAGAGAGAGAGCGGGTGACTGAGAGTGATAGTGAGAGAGTGAGCAGAGAGAGAAGAGAGAAGAGAAAGAGAGTGAGTGAGAGAGAGAAGAGAGAGAGTTAGCGGGTGAGTGAGATAAAGAGTGAGAGAGAAGAGTGATTGAGAGAGAGAGAGAGAGGAGAGAGAAACAAAAAAAAATGGAAAACGTCCTTTGGAATGACGTTTTTTCTAGGACAAACGTCCTTCCAAATGACGTTTTCTAATTTTTTATTTTTTTATTTTTTTTTAACGGGATCAGACGAAAAAGCGTAAAACGTCCTTCCGAAGGGCATTATGATGCTATTCTTGAATTTTTTTTAAAATTGTATGCTCAGAGTAGAATTTCTACTATTTTCGTTGCTCTGAACGAAATTTTCCGAAAAAAATTAAAAATTAAAAAAAGTAGGAGAATTTTTTTTGTGGGCCCCGACTATATATAAGCTGGATCAGACCCGTTGTTGCACCAGAGGAGGAGGAATATTGCAAAAGCAAGAGAGCAGTGGCATAGTTACATTGGGCCGACGGGGTGCGGCTGTGCCTCCTGAAAACTGAGAAATTTTTTGAGATTTTTCTTTTTTTTGTACGAGACTATTTGATTCACACGGCAGCAGTTTCGGATGGGGGAAATGCTAAGCCTACAACCAAATGCTTACATCCTTTTTACAACGGCCACGTGACGTCCACGTGGCAGCCGTCCACTGGATGATGAGAGTATGTGGAATCCGGTATCCGTCATGTGGCCGCTCCATGACAGAAGTGTCACGTGGCAGCCATTTATTAGATGAGAGGTGGGACCGGATGTGACCCACATAGCAGGGAGGACCGTCACGTGGCGGCCACGTGGCGGCCACCCATTGGAGGAGGAGGAAGAGGTGGGACCCGGTAACTGTCAGGGTGGCCGCCACGTGACCGAAATGCCACGTGGCGGCCGTTAATTGGGAGAGAGGTGGAGCCGAATGTGGTCCACATAGCAGGGGATAGAGAGGGTTGTAAGATGGTTGTAAACATTTGGTAGTAAACTTAGCATTTTCCTTTTATTTTCCTTTGGATGGAGACAAAAATGTTATTTATCATCCAATTTTTTTGGGTGATGTCTATTTTTCATTATGTGATATTTAACATAACAGCTAACATAACAAATTTTAATATTAAAATTAAATTAAATTAAGTTACGACTAAAATTAAAATTAGCAAAAATATTAACATTAAAAAATTGGATGATAATTTTTTTTTATTAAAATTTAACATGTCAGGACATGTCATATGTCACGTAATGAAAGACGACATCATCCAAAAAAAAAATTGGTTACGAGATTCAATTTTGTTTGATTTCTTGTCTAAACAAATTATTTGCTAATTTATGGCAGTAAAAAACACACACATTTTTTTTTTCCTGCACGAACACAGATATAATAATATTTAGACAAAATTTGGTCTATTTTGGAGTTTCCATACTTTAGTTTGTAGTTCCTTTTCTATCAATGGTGTTCATTACGCTATGTCAGATGGACGCATCACCGTGTTTTTGGAGTATCAGTGGCTTGTAGTTGTAGTTTGCAGCGTATCAAACTTTCCTTCCCTCCTTATGGTGATGCAGTTGGGATTTTCGTTTGATGCTTGCTCCGAGAGAAATGTGCTATAGGAAGAGACTGAGAGAACATGCAACTAGAGTTTCTTCATGTGGAAATTCAAAATAATTCGTACAAGTCTTGTGAAAGATTGAACCACAAGAATACTATTACAACAACTATAGCTTGCTAATATGTTATGGCAGCTGTATCTATTAGCTTATAGCTAGGTGTGACGTTACTGATATGACAGTAACAAAGTTGTTGATTACAAAGCACACCTCTAAGGGTCTGTTTGGTAACTGGTAAGTGGTAGTGGAAAGTAGTAAAATACTGAAATTTAAGCTTAGGAGCACACTTCCACTGTTTGGTAAGAGTTGGAAAGAGGGGACATGAAAGAGCTTGAATGACAGCTCCAGTTCCTGTAGACAAGAAAGTAGAGCCAAAAATTTGACTTCTACATCCAGGTTTGGGGAGAGAAACTCACGCACTCACTCACTCACTCTCTCTCTCTCTCTCTCTCTCTCTCTCTCTCTCTCTCTCCTCTAAAAGAGAAATTTTAAGTCAGATGATAAATATAATATAATATAATATAATATAATATAATATAATAAAATTTTAAGTTTCTATTCTCAAATTAATATAATTAATATTAAATAATTAGTTAAATAGTCACATAATAATTTACACTAATTAATGAGAACTAATATTATTTTTTGGTACTAAATTAATTATATTATAACATACTCCTTCATTTTCCACTTCTCACTTTCTTATTATAACAAACATCTTTGTCCCCTACTAGAAAGACAAGAAAGTGCATGGATTCCTATCTACTTTCCATCCTTAAAAGTCCACATCCAAATCTTCCCACACTTATAGTTTACCAAACAAGCCCTAAGAGAATATAGCATTAAGGACTATTTGAATTTTGCTAACATATTAACACAATTCCTTGCTTGGGGTGATGAAGAAAAATAATATTGTTCAAAGCGCAATTCGATTGTCTCCATCGATCCGCTTCCAGGGACCAACAAGTTTGGAAGAACTTTTGGAACGCTTTTTGTCACATTCATTCGTGGACAAACACAAACATGCTACTGGACTCTCGGATTAGTGTTAATATGCTGATGCAAAAGCTTCCACTTCAATAGAGTGAAAACTCTCTTCTGTTTCTCTCTGAAATTATATAGTCTCCCTTGAGCACTAAGTGTTGGAACAACAACCTAAATAAGGGAGCAATTTCCTGAAAATTTGTAGTCTCCCATGAGCATTAAGTGTTGGACCAACAACTTAAATATGATAGCAGTTTCTTGAAAGTGATGATCGTCCACTAAAGACGTGAGCATTGTTGTCCACATAATCGCGTCACTACTGTCTCGTTGCACCGCTGCCCCACGTAAAAGTAAAGTCGCACAAAAATAAAGTGCAAAGTGCGTTTCAAAGTGCCACTTTGTGTCCTTCATCCACGTCCTGAGGTGTAGTTCCAAAGAATTTTTTTCAAAATTTTTTTGACAAAAAGAATATTTGTTGAATTATTTTTTTTATAAGGTATCCACTAGAAAAATTATACCATACTAAACACTTGAACTAACACACCTAATATGTAGAGACAATAAATAATATTACAAATATTTAAATACATACACTTGAAGTTTGTCTCAACATGGAGTGGTGAGATTGGGTCACTAATTACCAATTCAATGAACCCTCAACATTTCTCTATGTTGCATAGACATCATGAACCAGAGACGAAATGAGCATGCCATTTATTTTAGCATGTCCTAGTTTATTTTAGAATGTCTTTATTATGTCTAATACATGTCCAATAATGTGTTGGGAATCAAGTCTACTGAAGAGGGACATAGTTTGGTCCGAACTCGGTCCCTGGCCGAGTTTGGCCCGAACTCGGTGTAGTGTTCCAGAACCTTAGAGCCGAACTCGGTCCGAGTTCGGTGTCGTCGTCGGCTGCTCGGGTTTTGGAATTTGTATGTTATATTTTGGACCGTTGGATGCTAGTGGACGGCTGGATCTTATGGTTGGCTATTTTTAGGAAATTATAACCCTAAATTCGTTTCTCATTCTATAAATAGGGAGGAGGGTGGAGGCACAAATCAGAAGTACAAGTTGGAGATTCGGGGTGCTCATCCACAGAAAATCTAAGAGAAAGTCCGTGCTTTGCTCTTAGGAATTCGCCATCCAAGATAGAAGGAAGAAGGAGATTTAATCGAGGAGTCGGCAACTTCGGTTAGGGAGATTGCTACGGGTTGGTAAGTGATTTCAATTGTAATATTCTGATTTTCTTCTTGAGTGTGGTGAGGGGGATGAACCTATTAGGACAAAGGGTTTCAACATTAGCTTTTGCAATCTTGTAATTTCATCTGAGTTATAAATGTTAGAATTTGTCCAGGTGACGTAGTCACCGCCATATAATTGTCTTCATCTGTGCTTGGTGTTCGTAGATTGGTTTGATCATCTCAGGTGGGTTGGCAAAATGCTTCCACGATGCGTCCAACATGTGGTATCAGAGCACACGTGTTACCAACACAATGCATTGAGTCCATAGTGATATCTGGAGTGTACCGTACTGACATGCTTCATAGGTCTTTTCTCGATCGATCCGAAAAAGTAGTTAACTAAGGTCTTGTTTGGTTGGATGATTTGTCCAACATTGAAGTGGGAGAATTTCGAGATTTGGAGAGGTTGAAGTCTGCTTCACGCGTTTGGTTGAGGAGAGGCCTCGACAAGATTTTTGCATATGCACTTCCAGTCGGATAAAAAAATGCTCCATTTTGCTCATTTTGATAAGTTTTTAACTCAGATGTGGACACAAAAGTGAGCATAGAGAAAAGATGGATCCCAAGGTGGATAGCGAAGAAGGGGGGCAGCATCGAGCGGATATGGAGGTGGACACCAACGTCAGCGAACAAAGGGTCGATCACGTGGAGGAGGCGCTCGAGTAGGACGGGGTCGACCGCGTCAAGGAGGAGCGACATCGAGGAGGAAGTTGAAGTCGAGGAGGACGTCGCGCGAGGAGGAACTAGCCATGGTGGAAAAAATATATAGCAGCGGTGGAGAGAGAGGAGCGACGATAGTCGTGGCGATGCTCGAAATGTTGTTGTTGGTGTCGAGAGAGAGAGAGAGAGAGAGAGAGAGAGAGTTAGTTGATTTGGGAAGTGGAAAAAAAAGATTAAGTAAAAGATATTATTATTATTATTATTATTATTATTATTATTGTATAATTAAGAGCTAATTATATTTTAAAAATAATTAATAAATAATAAATTTGTCATTTAAATTTTTTACTTCTCCAAAACATCCAAACATCAGATTCATTAAAATTGTCACTTCAAAACTTAACACACACCTCTTTTCTCTCTCTCTCTCTCTCTCTCTCTCTCTCTCTCTATATATATATATATATATATATTCTTTGCGATTGTGTTATAGTTATCAAAATAATTTTTTTATATGTGCTTTTTTTAGATGTCCTGCATAACGCTCAGAATACGACTCCGTGGCACGATCCACCGATCTTCGGCCATCCAGCTAGAGTTCTTATGCATCTTCTCGATAATTACAAGGGTCACTCAAATTCGACATGTTATCAAGTTGATTAACCTCCATACATGTCCAACTTTGCTAACTATTATCAAAATAGTTATGACATGCTTGTTTTGTCCTCTACTTTTTTTTTTCTTAAAAAAAATGACTTTTGAACCTATTTTTGTATAGACATACATTGTATATCCCAACAGTACTTTTATTATAAAATTAACCTTTTGCTTTTAGTTTGTACCAAATAACACCACCTAATTAATTTGTTACAAAAATAGTTGACTTTAATTATCAAAATGACAAAATTATTATTTTATTTTTTCAATTTTTATCTCGATTGTCAACTTGGTCAACAACTAGCTAACATCAAGGAACTTGAGGCGACAATTGGCCGGCAATGCTCGGCCCACCTTGGTCGAATGCTAGCCATGGTCAACATCTGTGGTCACTCGTCAGCTTTGGTTGAGCACTGTTGTCGAGCACTAATTATAGTCGATCTTTTTGGAAGCTAGCAAGTCCCTACTATCATCATAGGGGTAAAATTGTAATATATTTTTTAATTCTAACCCAAGTTTCAACAAATTTTACTAAAGCCCTTTTTTTTGGTACATATTACAAATAAAATGCCACTTTTAGAATAAAAGTATTGTTAAAATACTTTATTACAAATAATTATAGCCTACCTTTTTTGGAAGCTAGCAAGTCCCTTGCAACATACTATCATCATAGGGGTAAAATAGTAATATTTTTTTTTAATTCTAACAAAAGTTTCAACAAATTTAACTAAAGTCCTTTTTTTGGTACATATTACGAATAAAATGCCACTTTTAGAATAAAAGTATTGTTAAAATACTTTATGAATTTCGCTACAAAAAAATAGACCTCAAATGTTTATTTTTTTCTTTTTTAAAAGATAATAGTAAATGTTGTATGATAATAATTGCTTTTAATTTAATTGTAGCTAATTTGCAACTAAATATTCTCAACTTTATATCCTGAAGTAACAAAATTAAAAAGTTGCTAACATAACTTTTGAAATTGGCATTTAAATATCCAAACTTTTATGCTTTTATAACTTCCTATCTATTAACAGAATTTTTTTATTCTTCTTCTTCTTATTCCTCATGCATAGTCCTAGAAGTCCTAATCCTAAACTAACCAACCTCCACCCCTTCCTTTTGGAGGTTTCACTTACCTCCATCCTCACCTTTTCCGACATATAGATAACCCTTATGGCCGTTCATTCCCCTTGTCGACCTCCATCCTCGTAGTCCCACCTAGGGGTGAGCAACGGTTCGATTCGGTTCAAACCGAACCGAATATCCAAAAACCAAAAAAATCGAAAATCGTTTTTTATAAAACAGAAAATCGAACCGAATTTGTAAAGACCGAAAAAAATCGAACCGAATTAAATCGGTTCGGTTCTCGGTCGGTTCGGTTTTTTAGGTCCAAGTGGCGAGTGTATTCCAAATTCATAAAAACCGAAAAAAATCAAACCTAACTGGAAAAAAACCAAAATTGTGTACCAAAAATAACAATAAACTAATTTTATACCAAGTGGTGAGTGTATACCAAATTCATAAAAACCGGTTTTTTTTTTATAATGTAGTGATTCGGTTTTCGGTTCGGTTCGGATTTCGGAATCCAAAATCGAAAACCGAATCGATAACCGAAATTAATCAAATGATAAAACCGAAATCCGAACCGGTTGATTAAAACCGAACCGAATTTCAATTTCTGTCCGGTTCGGTTCGGTTTTCGGTTAAAAACCGAGAATTGCTCACCCCTAGTCCCACCTCCTAGACGACTCGTCTCTCTTGGATGACATCCTTTCAAGCATCCTCATCCTCAATTAAGTTAGATTTAGAGTCCAATTTATATTTCGATTAGGTCTAAGTATTAGGAAGAAGGGATAACTTTGAATTTTTTTTTTTTAATTGAAGCACAAAATGTATAATGGTCATGTGATGGACACATGATCGTTAACTTGGATGGGATATTAACCTGCAAAAACTTAAAACTTCAGGATATTAGTTTGCCTTTAGGATGGCAAGTTGCAGATATGTAATAATTGAGAGTATCAGTTGCAAATTAGCCTTTAATTACTCATAAACTAGTTCATATTTAGGCTAACTTTTGAAAGCAGGAGGAAGTTGCACTGCACGCTCTCGGAAGCTTTCTGGGGTTTTTTTTATTTATTTTAAGCAGCAACAATACAACAAACATGGCTTCGTATTATTTTGATTTCCCTAGGATATACTATGTTGGAATATACGGCTCAATTGCGTACATTACTACACTTTTACTTGACACCTAGCGTAATCATAAGTTTTTTTTTTTTTTTTTTGAATCATCATTTCTACACTATCGTTTGACACCTATAGTAATCATAAACTGCTCAGTCTCGTCGTGGCCTTATGCTCGATTCTCATTACTTTTGTGCGTTCTATTCTCCCATCATTCTCGTGGTTACAAACTATCTAGTGCCCCACGATGACCCTCACGGCAATCAACTAACAGAATATTTTAACAAATATTTTCACTACAAATATAGAAACTAGAATATATTTCTGCTTATTTTAAAAACTAACAAATATTTTCATTCTGAGTAAAATAATTAAAATGTGAGAGTATATCTTAAATTTTTAAATATTGTATAAAAAAAATATGGACATTTGTTAATTTTAAATTAAGTGAAAGTAAATACTACTTTCTATATTTGTAATGGGTGCACTGGCTAAAATATCCCATATCTCGTGAAAAGATCACCTAATAATTCATCTCCGCCCAACGCTTCAATGTTGCTTCAATCGATTGTCCCAACCAACAAAGCCATACAAAATCTCCCCCCAACAAAGAAACTCCCGGCTGCGCTCCCCTGCAGAATGAGAAATTATTCAGCGGGTCATGCTCACCACATGGCAGCAGCAGCAGCAGTAAGTCTCGATTCTCTTCCAATAGCGCATTGCAACACCAATAACACTAAATTATATGAAAAAACAGAGGACTCGTTGAATAATTTCTCAGAAAGAACGTGCTGGATTCCTCCTCCTCTGCTCCACATATCTACAGCCCTTCCCATGTATCTTGTAGGCAACTAATGTGGGTGATGATTACCTCGGACAAATTCATACTTTCTGTAAATATCTAACTATCCAGACCCATTCCTGATCAATACCCTGCTATCAAATGAATTTCATCGTAATATTCACTCAAGTATCTGAAAGTTTAAATCACTACTCCTTGCAAAGAAACAGATATTGAAGTTATATGAACCAATTTATCAATGTGCTTAACTTAATGATCCAAAAAAAAGAATAAGGTTACCTTGAAAGTTTTAGCTGAAAATGAAAGAGACACTGGATATGACTTGTTTAATTACACATTGAAGGCAGCTTGAAGGAGAAAAAGGAAGATGGTAGGCGGCCCGTCCTCCTGATGTAGTCCGCTCTCTCTGAGGTCCTTGCACCTCGCTCGTTCATCTTCGCCTCTGCGCTCGAACGCTTCTCTTCTGCCACTCTTCTTGTGGATGCTATCTTGCTTCCTAACTTCTCTCTGGCACGATTTTTCAGCCTCTCGGCCTTCACCTAGGAGCACCACTCATCGTGATCAGACACCAGAGGATCACATGATAAATTACAAGCATAGTTTGCAGTATCGGCTAATACCAATCCGATACGACCGATACATATATGGTTTGGCATGTCCCGATCTGATATTGACCGATACTCATACTGGCCGATACCGACATCGCATCTCTCTTTTTCAGTAAATTCGACAAAGAAATTTTAACAAAATAGACTAATCAAAAATGGTATAAAAGCGTATTTAGGTTGTAAAATCATGTAAAAAAAAATATTATATATCGTAGGTACCGGCAAGGATGACTAATATTTCATATAATTCCAAAATTACTAGGAAACAAATCAACAATATATGAAATACTCAAAATTATGTCTAAATATATAAAATATTTTTTTCTAAAATTTTACTAATTTATTAATAATTATTTGTTTTATGATACCAAAAAATTTAATACTCCGATTTGAAACTGCCGATACCGCCGATTCCGATACTCATTGGAAGGGTACGATACCAATTCCGATACTACAAATCTTGATTACAAGTAGAAAGTAGTAAAAGACTATAATTGAGCATCTTTAAGTTATTTAAGTTATCGATTGCGCATGAAAGAGGACCTTTGTTAAAAAGGATAAGATAATAGCTTCTAGTGATAATGGCAATTCTATTAGCTTGGAAAATTACAAGTGGTTTGCCTAGAAGCTGGAAGGATGTGAGGTTACAGTGAGATATTACACTAATGATAGGTAAACTAAGAGGGCATCTCTTGGCTTGGCCATAAGTCTTGGCACCTGATTCTTATAGGATGAGTGGTTCAAGTGGTGGAAACCACCTCTCCAAATATTAAGGGCAAGGCTGTGTAGCGCACATCTTGACCCTCACCAGCTATGTTGTACGGACACGAATTCGACATGACACATCTTAGACGACACCTATTTTGATATATCCTAAAGTATTTGGAGTGTTCGTGCATGTCCGATACATAGGTCCGACATGAACACAATATGAACTTTCGGAGTGTTCGTGCTTCTTAACCTCGCTGGACTTTGCTCTAGTGGAGACTCGTGACTTACACTAATGGTAGGTAACCTAATTTCATGACATAAAAATTAAATTCAATTTATAGTCATTAATCGATGACAATTGACAATCGATCATTTAACCTTGTAGACCTATTTGGAGCAATATTGCATTGCTCAAACAAGTAACCATCCAACTTAAGCATACAAACTATGAAGTTTCACTTTCACATTAACGTATCCTCCCGTATCATGGCTAGACAACCATATTGCTATCACTTCCTCAAGATTGATCAATGTATTAGTCTTGGAGCCTCTTGCTTGATCATCACTCACTTTAGTTTCATACGTGGAAACCTCATGAAATTATTTCAGATGGCTCTCCAAGGCCATAGATAACTGGTTTAGGAATTGGCACAAACGTAGAGGATTGACGTCAGATCGACAATCGTTCATAAAACCTTGTTAATTCTTCATGGAGCTTTTTTTATACTCCATGGTCGTAACGGGAGAAAACTGGACAACAATGACGATAAACTTTCTGAATGAAAATATAATAGGCTCACATGAACTAATTAGTACAATTCGACATTTTTTTCACCTTCCACTACTTTCTAACGTGACTCTTCCTACTTGGTCCATCTCTGACTAAGTTGTGTATGTTTACTCCTAAGCTATAAGACGAGGATTGTTACCTAACCGGCTCGGTGAATCGAAAACCGCTAATCCAAAGTCTTGGAATCGATGATTGCTAAACTTTCACTTTTTCGACCCTACTCGCTCGTCTTCTTAACCCGAAACAAAATAGCTGATCAGGAAAGATTCCTCTTTGAGAGTACTCACGGAAACATATCCAAGAATAGAAAACATTAGCAAGACTAAGTAAATCACTAGGATATATATATATATATATATATATATATATATATACCTCCATCTTCTTCATCGCCATTTCAGCTTTCTTCCTTTGGTGATTCTCCCAGGCTTGTATCTTCACTTCCTCCCTCTTAAATCTGGACCAAAAAAAAAAAATTAACTTCACTAGGAAACAAAGAAACATTTTTACAAAGAGGAGAGTTGCATCATCGATGATTTCTACCTCGCCATGTACTTGGTGCGCTCGGCCTCGTCCCACGCCGACGCTCGCGTCTCCAGCAGAGAACTAGACTTCCCATCATTAGCACAGCTAGTCTCAACTGTGGCACTCCTCTCCGCCGCCTCGGCGGTGGGGCTGGTCGATCTAGAATAGCCGAGGGTGGGACCCCGCGCCTCCGCCGGACTCCTGGCCCGGAGAGGGGTGGCGCTCCTCGAGGGCTCCTTGCTCGCGACGGGGGTCATCTCCGTGCCCGTGTCCCTCAAGCACACCGACCTGACCGCCGCCATGTCGATCTTCTTCGTCTCCTCTTTGTACTCGTCAGCGGCGGAGGAGGAGAAGGGATTGATGAGTAGATCAGCAGCCAGGCCCTCCTCTATGCTGCCACAAGAATCCCTCGCCCCCTTGTGGGGCGCGGGGGCGGCGGCGAGGAGCCGCCTGTCGTCGGCGTTGGAGTCCCTCGCCTTCGCATCGTCGTTGCCGCCGCCGCCGCTCGATAGGGCGACGAGCCACTTCTGCGCGTCGTCCCACTTGGAAGGGGTCGGCTTCCGCCGGGAGCCCAGCGCCGCCTTGCGTCCGCAGTTGGAGGATGGCTTCTTCTTGTAGCAACTACTGTTGGGGCTTGGGGTGCTGTAGCATTGCTTCTCATCAACACAACTACTCATTTTTGTTTCTTCTTCTCTCAGAGCAGAGCAGAGCAGAGCAGATCTGAGCTTAGTTAGGATTAATTCTCATTCCCTACACATAAATATATGACAAATTGATCACACAGAGAGAGAGAGAGAGATCTGCAACATCAGAAATTATAAGCAGTAATAATATATATTGAACATAAAATTCAAATATAGCTAGCATTTACCTAGAGATTATATTTTAGTTCATCATCAATATTTTAAGTATGAAATGAAAGAAATCTCTCTCTCTCTCTCTCTCTCTCTCTCTTTCTCTCTCTGTCTGTGTGTGTATATATTGTACACATATCAGATGCAACAAAAGCTGATCCTTATTTCTTGACGTTGGTTGAGAGGGAGAGAAAGTGATCTGTGTACTTTACTATATTTGCAAGTCAAATGAAGCTAGTTAGCTATAGGCTTATAGCTGCACAAATCTCGAGTGCCCATGAGTGAACGTTGAAGACTGACGAGAGAGCGAGCGAGCGAGCGCAATGACACAGTGCCAATGCAAGGCAAGCTGCATGATTAAAAAGTCAAAATCTGTGTGGGGCTTTAGCTACAAGTGGCTATGTCCTTTTTCTTATTTTTCTGATCACTTGAATCCCTTCCCTTTCCCTTGCTTGATCTGCTGCATGCACAGCACATGGGGATGGTGTGGATGCACCAGAGGTCGATTGCAGAGAATAATATCACAAGCCCATCACAGCATTGGTCCTTTCCTTTCAGATCTTTCTCTCTTTTGGAATTCATTAATATTACCGAATGGTACATAAAAAATCCTAATGAGCCGACCGGATGGACGAAAAAGTAAATCGAGACCGACACGTGGTACCATCTCCATTGGTCCGGGATGGATCCCACAAAAATCGAGTCTCTCCTGCATTCATAATTAAACCTTTTCGACCAATGGGTGGCCGATACGTGACGTCGGTTCACGTCAGATCGGTCGGTAAAAAATTGTTGTTTTAAAAAATTGTAAAATTAGAACTAAAACATATGAACGGTTTTAAACAAACCTACTTAAGTTGGTCGTTTCTCTTAAAACTGGAAGATTTTAAAATTTTAACAAATTTTAACAAAATTATGAACAAAAATATCTTATGACGTCCTTAGGTTAGACGTATACTAGACAAACTATGTCCTAAGTTTGGGCATTTCTTTAGCATTAAAAAATATAACTTAAATATCGTCTTTGTTAAGTGCATTTCTTGGACAAAATTTTAAGGGAAATATTTATTTTGAAAATTTTCATATAATATTTCTTATTTTTATAATTTATATATAAATATATTTAATTTGATCGCATCGATAAGGACTCACATCTTTTTATGCGGATCTTGTATCGCAACGCGACCTACATTGTTAGATCTGTAGTGTCAAAATATCTCTTTTATGATATTTTTAACGAATTTTGTAATACTTTTATGGAACATCACAGACTCGTAGATGCCACCCGAAAAATTTGTCACAAAATTTGTTGAAAATACCTTCACAAAGATATTTTTATGTTGTGGATCCAACGATGTTGGTCTCGCCGCGATGCGATGTCCGCACGAAAAGATGTGAGTCTGTATCGATGCGATCGAATTGTGTATTTATATGCAAATTATAAAAAGATAAAGACTTATACGCAAAAAAAAATCTAAAAAGAATTTATATCAAATAAAACTGTAACTGTTTATGGTTCAAGTCTTTGTAGAAATTTTTGACTTTTTTCGGAGTGGCAACCGCAGGCCCTACGGATGCGCCTAGTTAGAGAGTCGCAAAACTCGTTGAAAATAAACTCATAGTAATAATTTGATAATGCGGATCCAACGGCGTAGGTCTTGTCATGATGCGAAATCCGCACTAAAAGATATGAGTTATTATCGTTGTGGTCAAATTAAAAATATACTATATGCAAATTATAAAAATATGAAGATTTATATGAAGATTTTCAAATAATATTATTCTCTTAAATTGTCATAGAAATGTCCTTACTAAAATCGTTTTCTTAATTTATATTTTGAATGTTTACACTCTTATTAAAGACGTTTATTGAACAATATATGTTCTTACTAAGAAGAACCAAAGATGTTTCTTGCACAATATATGTTGTCACTATGGACGGTTTTCTTTGATTGAATTTTTTTTGGTTGTTTACTACAAAATGTGGGTTTCGAAGAGAAACGTCCTTGTTTCTCATTTTATAAATTTTGCAAACCTTTGTGCTCTCAACACAATTTTGTCGATTCTAATTCTTTCCCTGAAAATTTTCGTTAATATTAGGATGTTCTTGCCAATAAGACTTTTATGTCTATTTGCTTTCATCAATGTCATTAATACAACAAATTTTGATCTAAATTATTACAAATTTTTGCAGTCCTTTGTATGAAAAAGAAAAATGAAAACTGAGAGTCATTTGCATTGGTTGTCCTGTCAAAATTTCGGTTATCTTGTGTTGACAATCCTTTGCATAGACATTAGTAGTCATATATTTTGTATCTTAAGGACTAAAAAAAATTTAACAGTCTTTTCTATGCAAAAGATTTTAAAAAGTGTGTTGTCCGAGAGTATTTTGTATTACGTGTAGTATGGAATAGGCGTCCAGAAATCTGTCCTGCGACCAGTCCGATCAAATCCTGATTAGGCCGGTCCAATTCTGGTCAACAGTCCAGGCCGACTCACTTGCAACTATAGGTCGGAGTAATATGTAGTGGATTCGGACCGGGTTTCCACTAAAAACCTGGTTGGACCGGCCCATTTGGGAGCCCGTTCCAAACTCGATCCAGGCCCGTTACATAAAAAGGTAAATATATGTAAACTATACAAACCAACTTATCAATTGAATTTGTGGTGCAATGGTACATTGGTAATATGTTTGACTCAAGATCAAAAGGTTGCATGTAAAATTCATTGCTCATATAATTTTTATTATTTTCTTTAAAAAGAAAAATTACTTTCTAGTTTTTCAATTTTTTTTCCCTATCATATAATCTAAATCCGAAAGATCCTTTTTTTTTTTTTAATCTGCTTTTGCATGCTCACCCAGTTTTTAGTTCTTAGATATTTGATCGAAACACAACAATTTTTAGTATGGACTAACCAAGAAATATTTATTTTAATTACAAGTTTACCCTAGCTATGTCTTGATGTTTGTTTTGAAATATATCTCCTGTCAACCTACATGATGAACCTCAACAACAGATTATATTTGTTACTCAATTAACTCTAGGCTGGTCTAAAGTTTTTGGATGACTATGACAGAAATAAAAATAGTACTCCTAAAAATAACTGAAAACACAAAAACAAGATAACTAGGCCTTAAATTCATGCCTTTTTGCATAGAAGGTGCAAATGAAAACCAACTTTGCTAGTAGATCTATATATATATATATATATATATATATATATATGGAATCGAGATCTCCGCTGTTAAGTTTATGCATGTTCCCTTGCGATAAATTAGGTAGTTTAAAAATCTAATATGAAAGATAAAATAAAAAAAAAAAAAAATTTAACGACTGCTATTTCAAAAAATATACATGAATACTTAAAAAGAATAGATATCGAACCAAATCCGTTTGTCCCAAATGGTCAGCGAGGAGTGACATAACCGTTCCGACTTGGAGGCACTTGATCAAGGGATCGGATCTCGGAGACGATGAAAAAATATATATGTAGTTCAATATATACATAGTTCTCTACATATATATTTTCTTTCTTTATATATATATATTTTTTTTCCGAAGAAGGTAAATTTTATTCAGTCTCATTCGAGAGGCTAAAATTCAGTCCGAAGGCTTCTACCAATCTAGTCCGAAGACCTATATATACAATTCCTAGTCCGATGGCTCCACCCAGCCCGAAGGCAACACACGCCCGAAGGCTTCATCCGGCCCGAAGGCCTCAAGTAGCTGCACCGCACCGCGCCGCACCAGATCCACCAGTACCGCACCTGCACCCGCATCGCATCCGCACACCGTCCTGGCCGCACCGTATCGTTCCACGCGCCTGCACTGCACCCAACCACCACTCCACCATTAATTTTCCCAAAGAGGAATTAAATGACGTCGGAGGGTCTCGAACACATGATCTTCCCGTTCAGGTACATCGATCTTAACCGTTAGGCTAGACGTCATTTGCAAAAATAAAATATTGTCTAAATAGATTTGCCCACCGTGGAGCTCAAATCCACGACCACAAAGTTAAGAGCCTTGCGTGCTACCAACTGAGCTAGACGGACTTTGCCTTTGTTTTTATTTATATATATAGGGGGATCGGGGATCGCGGGTTGTCGGGTGAGGTTTGAGGGGGTCGGTTCTGTGAGGCCAAGTTAGAGTAGGATTAGTAATAGGTTTTTGTTTAGCATTAGTAATAGATTTTTGGTTTGGTTTTGTTTTGTTTTTCTTTTCTTTTCTTTTTTCTTTTTTCTTTTTTTTTTTTTTTTTACCTATTAAGTATACATATATATTTATATATAGATACTTATATATATGGATGAGAATAAATAAAAATATACAAAATATTTTTTGCACACAAAATAAATTTTAGAAAATTTATAATACTTCAAAAAATAATTGTACACCAAAAAATATTATTTATGACATATATAAAATTGTTATATATAAACAAATATTAAATAAATCAAGAAATCTTATTATCTAATTAGCTAAGTAATTAACTAAAATTCAATAACTAAATAAATGCAATAATAAATAATTTAAATTGCGATTTTTAAATTAGGTGTTTTACAAAATGTAAGGAGATCGAAACAAATAGTTCTTGCGGTCCAGAAAAATTTAAGTTTTGGGCTTTGAATAGCTTATACCCATAGAACATTTGACGTGACATGGATAATAAATAAATATGAGTTAATATCATTCCAATTGCCATTACAAATATAATTAGCATTTTGGACATTAAAAGAAATTTTGGACTGATAATTATTCCAAAAAAGATTGCTGATTCCAACGATTTCTATCACCATAAATCCTATTTAATCATTGGTTGAGATATGTTGACTGTGTATACCATTTCGTTGTAGTTGTAAATAAACGATCTTATCGTAGATCCATTGTGATCTTGAAATTATCTCAAAATGGAAACCCAATAAGGAAATCCTAATTCAGTGGGCCTTTTGATACAATCAAATAGATTGCCATAGGGGCGCCATATTCTAGGAGCCCAAACTATTTGATTGAATAAATCCTCCTCTATCTGTTGCGGGTCGAGGGCTCCTTCCCCTTCTTCAAACTCCGATTCGTATTTTTCATATAAAAATCTTTGATCAACGATAGAA
The DNA here is from genome assembly GCA_036927795.1 of Iris macrosiphon. Lineage (NCBI taxonomy): Eukaryota > Viridiplantae > Streptophyta > Magnoliopsida > Asparagales > Iridaceae > Iris > Iris macrosiphon. Next base: position 143,231,207 of record JAYESA010000008.1, read on the forward strand.
CAAGATCAATTTTGCATCATATCTAACTGATTCCTTAGTTCGGACCGCTTAGGATAATAAGCTCATGATCTTGGTCTTACTTCACTATCGAGAAACGAAAGAAGACTACCATATCCAAGCTTTGCTCAGACGTAGTTCGCTTCTTTTTGGGTGTGAAGCAGTCTCAAACTAAAATACCAACAAGCATAAGCATTAGCTCTCCCTGAAAAGGAGGTGATCCAGGCGCACCTTCTAGTACGGCTACCTTGTTACGACTTTACTCCAGTCACTAGCCACGCCTTCGGCATCCCCCTCCTTGCGGTTAAGGTAACGACTTGGGGCATGGCCAACTCCCATAGTGTGACGGACGGTGTGTACAAGGCCCGGGAACGAATTCACTGCCGTATGACTGACCGACGATTACTAACGAATCCGGCTTCATGCATGCGTGTTGCATCCTGCAATCCGAAATAAGGACAGGTTTTTGGAGGTAGCACACCCTCGCGGGATCGCGACCCTTTGTCCCGGCTATTGTAGCATGTGTGTCGCCCTGGGCATAAGGGGCATGATGACTTGACGTCATCCTCACCTTCCTCCGGCTTATCACCGGCAGTCTGTTCAGGGTTACAAACTCAATGGTGGCAACTAAACACGAGGGTTGCGCTCGTTGCGGGACTTAACCCAACACCTTACGGCACGAGCTGACGACTGTAACGACCCGCTCAACATCAATGCGGATAGCTGATTCAAACGACACAAGTGCGACGACCCGACCCACTTTGCTTAGCGAGAAGACCCGTTCAAGGCAAAGGATTCTAGACTTGGCCCTTTAGGAGTTCAGACTTAGACTTTCAAAGGCTCGCTCGGAGTATCGCTCGGCCGAGACGAATCATCGCTAAGGTGGGTGGCTACCATGAACCTGTCTTTGCTTAGCCTGCGCACTTAAAAATATGGTTGATATATGCTAGTCGCTAGACAAATCACTCCTTGCATGCTAATAAAGAATATCACACACCTAGCTAAGGGAATAATCCCATCTTATATCTTTTAGCATAGAACATGAAAGTAGATCGGTTAAACGGAATGGTATGCTCATTTTATAGTTCTTATAACCTCACCCTCATAGCGTTACTTTTTTTTCCTTATATGCTCCTTCAAGTATATTGCTTCATATGTCTTGAAATGCTCGTCAAATAGATATTGCCTCGATATAGAAGCAAAACACAGATCATGGTTTACTTACTTGTGACAAGAAGACTATTAAAATAGTTGTTCCAAGCCAAATAATAGAAACATGAAAAGTCTTCGGGACCGTTGGGTCGCCAAGGCAACTCTCAAAACGTGAGCTGCAATAAGTAGTAAAATATCAGCATAAACGATGCATTGAATGGAACACACCAGATCATGAGATCTCTGAACGAGTAAATGCATTCACACTATGTCAAGTAGCTATGTTCATTCAAGGCCTTAAAATGTTACATGTAATAAAAGTTTAGTGTTGATCGTCAATGGTCATGGACAACCTATGCACATGCATATGGTTCATGTGGGCGACACGCTGGTCGCACCGGGGCCGATCTGAACCGGTCAGGAACATTCAGATAGTCGTTTGCTTCGGACGGGAAGGCGTGTAGCGGGGCTCGCTACCTGCGTTGAATCTCATTCCCGTGCCGAGACTATAACTTATCCATGGTGGCTCGTCAGGTCATAAGACCAATTATGTATCATTAAGTATATTTCATACCTGGCGGCAACCCGCGTATGGGCTCGTATGAACTTATGGCAAGTAACGGATGTATGACGCACTCTGCGTGCATATTGTTAATTGAACCAAGTAATCTGAAGCTTTGAACACATATGAAATAGTCTGAGTATAACATGCATATACAAGTATAACATGCCTGTGTAATATGAGTATAAGACATCTGAGAAATCTGTACGGCTTGAGTATAACGCATTTGCACAACTTGAGTCACAAAATAATATGAGTATCATAATTTGTGTATATCGTGCACCTGATTTAGAAACACGCTCGTAGCATACATGTGTTCGTTATGCGATCTTGGAATTTCTCTCTCTCTCTTTCTCTCTCTCTCTCTCTTTATATATATATATATATATATATATATATATATTCGTGCTTGATTTAACTTGATTTTATACTTGGACATGGAAGGACAAATGGTAAGTTGGTAAGTATCGTCGTGTTTTCCGTATATTGTACGGCGCACTGCCACACTAGTTAGGCTTTGTATGTTATGCCATAAAATTGATCCTAAGGGAAGACTAGAAAGATAACTTAATAGTTAGTGCACGAAACTAATATAACATGTTGGATTTGTCGAGCGGGCGAGAAGCCTCCCTACCAGTGCATTCATGTACTGATAACCCACCAGATTTCTTGTATGGTGCAGAAGAACCTCGTTCGGTGCAAAATGTTCCCTCGTGCGCGCTAAAGCGTAGAGTTCGCTTTGGAGCCTTGGAGCTGGAGAACATATACATGACATAATGTTGGAACATCGACTATGTATCATCCCAAGTTGTAAGCCGCTTGGCACGCCTTTATTGTTTGAGAGAGAGAGAGAGCTTGAGTGACTTGTAATCTCGGCATAGCGCCGCTTGTAACCTTATTCATTATTAATAAAGAGCTTGTTTATGTATTATACTTGTGTTTATTCTATGCTTCCGCTATATCGACTTGGTGAACTAGTTATCAACGGTCGTTTTGGTATTTGCCTCGCACGGACGCAACTCCAGGCTCGTGCGACATCACGTCCCGATGGAAACGATCTTCCTGCGGGAGTGCTGGCGCGACGATTCGCGCCTAGAGTGGACGATCGATTCCTGCAGGAGATCGGGGCGGGACAACGACAGCCATGCACCACTTGTGTCCGCGTTCTTTATCAGCACACTATTCAACCTCTTTCTGAGTAGCAACGAATTCGAAATAGCCGAATCTTAGGAACGGTTGGCGAAGCTGGCTTGTACCCCAGCGCCATTTCCCATCATTGTAAGCTTTCGGAGCAGGGCTTATTGGAGCTGCTGAGCATAACGAATCAAAGTCGAAGGCGAATCAAGGTAGCTTGCTCCCAAGCCAAGTGCTTGCTTACGTTTTATGTAGTGGTCGACGGCCGGTTCACTTGAGAATCTTTTCTATGATGATATCTGAATTATGTCATGTATTAACATGCTTCGTTGAATCGATCATCAGAAGAAGAATTAGGCCAAAAATGAGAATACATTCGGAGAAAATGAAACTTCCATGGAAGATAAGCAAATGAAACGCTTTCATAAAAATTCACCCATATAATAGATTTGCCACCACTAGCTATAGAAAGAAAGTCAATTTCACGGCTCGACGGTTGTTCGGGGCTGCGAGAACCACCGCTTTTCCCTCTTTCACTTTCATTTTTTTTCTTCTTTCACTCACTAGCGAGCGTAGTGAGTTGAACTTCGCTCGCCTTCATCCGGCTCGCTCTCGGCTATGTCTCCTTTGGACCAAAAGCCCGCTTAGAAGTGGATTCGAACCACTGACACAAGGATTTTTAGTCCAGGACTGAGACACGGTCCAGACTCCTACGGGAGGCAGCAGTGGAAATTTTTTCGCAATGGGTGAATGCCTAACGGATCAATGCCGAACTACTGAAGAGGCTAATAAGATGTGAGGTTTCGCCGATTGAGAAGGGGGAACTATTAACACTTATAATTGAAGTGTAACTTCATTTATAGAGTAGAGTTTAATAAGTGGAATGAGGGCCTCATAGAAGAATTATAATCAATGCTTTGACCGGGAATGTCCCTTCTCTCTCATAGCCCTGCCCTAGTGGGAATCTCAGATGTGAAAAAAATCACAAAAGAAGGAAAAAAAACCATTTTGTCTATTCAATCCAAAAAAAGTAGAGAATGCACATTTGCTTGAAATATTTCTCAAATAACTATTTTACGTCTTTGAGCACGCATGGATCATTTGATTAGACCCCGACGAAAGTCTAATTGGTGTAAGAGTTCCCGTTTGATACTGATAAAGCAAATCTCGATTTTCGTTTCCCTTGTGATGGACCGGAAAGAGGGGGGGCATGTCAAGTATCAAAAATACTTGTATGCATCAAAATCCTCTAATTCGGTGGAGAAAATTCATTAAAAAGGGACAAATTATATATATATAGCAAATGAATTCTAGCCTAGCGGTTAAGATCGATGCACTCCCTCCTGGAGATTGTGGGTTCGAGCCATGGGGGTGCCATTTAATATTTCTTTGGGAGAATTAAAAGGATGGGGTGGTGTTTGGGTGCAGCGCGGTGCGACTTCTGCTGGGATGGGATTTTCGGGCTAGGAATTGTATATATAGCCTTCGAGCTGGATTGGTTGAGAAAGCCTTCGGACTGGGACCTGAATAAAATTTCTCTTCTTCGCCAAAAAAAAAATGTATGATATTAGTTTAAATTTGAGCTTAGTCCAAATTTATTCCACTATAATCCAGCTTTTATCTCAGTCTAGTCGTAACTATCTAGCTCATGAACAACACCCTATTGCCAATTTGTTTTTTTTTTTTTTTTTTTACTAAGCATAACATATTTTTTAGTTCAGTCAAAAAAATAAAAAAAATATTTCGCAGATGCAAATACATGATTGGCCTAGGAGTAAGCTTCACAATACTTCGGACTTTGACAACCCCTCTTTGCCAGGACAACATCTCAAACTCATTGTGACCCCACAAAAGATCGAGGTCACAAATGACTGTCCCTCCTGCGGGCTGTCCGGTTTAACTGGTTGACCCGTGAACCGATAACTTTTTCGAGCCGAGTCAGTATTGATCCATTATTTTTTTCAAAAACAGGTTATAAATGATTTTTTTTTTTTTTTTTGTAAAATTAGTGTAAAAGTGGAATTGAACTTTGACCATTTAGATTAATCCAATAGTTGAACCGCTAGTCGAATCGGTTTGATCCGAACCAGTGTCTTATCCGAATCTTTCTGCGGTCCAATTTTTAAAATACTGTCGATACAACAGATCAGATATCCTCTTAATATGTGTCATAACTTAATGAACACCCTGCCACAAAAATAAAAATTATGTTACCTCATATGGAGAGAGCTGGCCATGTCAGTCATACTGTCGTAGTTGAACAACTTTGATGGTCACAGTGAAAAACTGTGTATGTATGAATGAGTGGATGCAGACTAATGCCAAAGGAAATGTTGTTAATTTTTTTAAAAAATATCCAAATCTAAAAAACCTAGAACAATTTTCGCTTTTCTTAAAAAATGGATCGACTGGATCCCACCGGACTCAGCCCAGTCTAGTCGGGCCCAACTTAGACTGTGAGTTTTGGGCCGGACTGGATTTTGAGTTTTATGATTTTAAGACTAGCCCGGACCAACTTGCTTCTCCAAATTGGGTTGGATCGATCCGGCCAGATCTGATCAGCTTTGGACTCTGATCGGTCCGGTCCGGCAAAAATTTATACTATAGTTCTGCGTGAGGTTAAAATATTTTCTATTACGTCAATCCAAAAATTAATATTACTTGGGCCCAATCAACAAAAACAACAATTTCAATTTTGGAATCGGACTATTTTGAATTCTCTTCCTTCCAGCTAAACCTCTTTTTTTTTTTTTTTTTTTTTTTTAGATGTCTGACAATATGCATGGGACTTTACCCACGCCGTATTGCATGTCATTTGGACCCACTGTCCCCACATCTCTTCCGTGATTTGATCACGAGACCTCCGTCCAGACTGAAATGTTATAGCTCTTCTCACTGACCACAAGAGCCAGTTGAGTTCGGTCCTTCCATCTAAACTTGATAAGAGTTGTCTACTTCTTAGCGCTAACAAAAAAAAAATATTTCTTTCTTTAACACTACTACTCCATTACATAAACCACCTTTCTTACTTCACAATTTGAGAAAATCGTAAATTACAAATATAATGTAAGAATAAGATTATATTTAAGGTAGTTATATGGCAAGCACAAATTAATTTTTTTTCTTAGATTCTTAGATTTCATACGTAATGCATATTTTGTTATATTTTTTTTGCAAAGAGATCATGATGCCCTATTCTATCAATGAAGGTTTGATACTTCGGAGCAGAACATGATGTCTGAAATGATAGAATACTACTAAATTTTAGCAGGTACGCGAACTGTCAAAATTTTGACAGTCCTATTATATATTCAAGACTGCTAAAATGTGGACACTCATGAAGACAGAGAACTCTAATGTCAGAACTATCAAAATTTTGATAGTCCTAAAAGTAGTGGATTCTTTAATGAATAACTTGTGTTGTCTCGATAAAAAGAACTAAACAATAAGTGTAGTTTGGGGAATAAAAAAATTAAAATATTTGTGACGTTTCTGAGAAGAAAAAAAAAAATTACGATATGTCATTAGAGTCGGCCAAACAATACGCTCACTTTCAGATGAAGTTTGTCATAACAAACAAACGAGTTTAAGATTTACTTATTCGAACAACATCAACCATTTTAGCTACAACAAATATTACAGTATTTATCGTACCAAATTACATCATTATAATAAAATTAATATTAAATTTGATATAAATATCGTATCATTTGTTATAGCAGTTGTATTTAGGGTTACTAAACAGCCCTACATGTTGCTGAGTGACAATATTTCTTTTGAGCTGTGGAAATGTTGGTTCTTTTTTTCCGTCTTAATATGTCACACGCATGAATGTGATTTCTATAGCAAATGATACCACATCTTAACTATTTGTATTTACTATTTGTATTTGTCTAGACTATTTATAGTATAAGAGAAATAATAATTTTTTGTATTTATACTATTTAAGTATAAGAATTTTTTATTATTAAACTCCATAGTCGATTTTATTTTTAAACTCATGTAGCCAAACAAACCCCAACTTAAGAAGTTGTGACTTTTGCTTTGTTGGGGAAGATGATAATGTGTTGGGCCAGAACCTAAGGCCCAACTAGCCCTTTGTGTTCTAGGCTAATTGGTATAGTTTCTTGACTGGCTCAACTAAGTTAATTTTCTCTCTCCTTAATCACAATTTACTTAATACTATTCAGACCAATGTTTTACAAATCCTATCGAAAATCGATCCGATCAGGACACTGGATTGAGTTAAACCGGTCCAACCAGTGGATTAATTCAATTATATAGACTTATAATCTTACACTGAATATATTACATAGTATACAACTACATATATACTATTCAAAAGTCAGGATCAAACCGAATCAAAATCCAACTGGATCAGACCGTTTGATGGTACGATCGGCCGGGTTGACAGGATTTTGGAGGAAAAAAAACAGTGTATCGATATTAAATAAGTTCGAAAAAGTTACGGGTTCATGGGTTGACCTGTCCAATCGGTCGGTTCGGTCCGGGTTTTAAAATACTGATTCAGACGACAAATTGTGATCAAATACAATAAATTTTGATAATTTATTCTTTCATGGATATGATATTAAAAAAAGTATGTTGATTGGTACATGTCATGTCATGTCATGTTTAAGATTTGTTTGAGGACGGTATCTAGGTGGAAGGGGAGTGACGTTCAATTTTAGAAGAAGTCAAGAAACCACTGTATTTTTTAATATGTGTTATAAAGTCAATTTGTATAAAATGAACAAGCTTTGCATTAGGTATTTTGAAAATCTTCTATAATTACAGTCGTTGGATCTTGTTTAAGTCATATAATCTTAACTGTGATTTAAATCCATGGTTAAGATTAGATGATTTAAACAAGATCTAACATTTGTGATAATGAAAATGTTTTGGGAATACGAAAATTTCGATCGATCCCTCCCATATCAATGACTCGACTGTAATGGAAACACACACACACACACACACACACACACACACACACATATATATATATATATATATATATATATATGAGGAAGGATCGACATCTCCGTAAATAGTGCATCTCCATCCATCCCTGTGATAGCATCCACTTGATGTTGTTTAAGTCATCTAATCTTAACTGTTGAGTTGAACTATTCAACTCAACGGTTAATATTAGATGACTTAAACAACATCCAACGACTCTTATTTTGAGTCGTTGGATGTTGTTTAAGTCATTTAACTCAACGGTTAAGATTAGATGACTTAAACAACATCAAACAACTCTTATTTTGAGGATGGACGGAAATACAAAAATAGCGGGAATGTCGATCCCCCCCCCCCTCCCTCTCTCTCTATATATTTATATATTTGTGTGTGGTGTTCACTACAGTCCAGCATTTGATACGGTGTTATAACGGTACTTGGTGGCACACGGTGTGGGCAATATGTGAGGCAGCCACTTTCTAGAAGGATAAGAATAACACCGTGGACGGCACACATACTCTAACCACTATGACGTTTAGCCCACACCTTAACAAAACAAAACTATCATCTTTCAACAACAACAAAACCAGAAAAAAAAAAAAAGAAAAAAAGAAGGAGAAGAAGAAGATAATAACAAGATCAAAACCTTAATTTTGAATGCCAATTCAATAAGGCATACATCATACGTACTATTCCTTCCATGCCCACTTGTTACCAAAAAAACAAAAGAAGAAGAAGAACAATTATATAAAGGAAAGGTTTTTGGTCAAATTGGAAGTAGAATGATAACTAAAAATTATACTACAAACGAACAATACGATCATGGCATATTTATTGATTGAAAAATAAATAAATTATTGACATGTATTTTGCGCAAAATGTTGGCCGAACATTTTTTGTTAAGGATACGCAAGGCCAGTTCTGGAGTAAGTCAGACAAGTCATCGAATTTGGACAACCTTTCTGGTTTGGACAACCCCTCCACCCTTAAGTCTCCACCTCTCCGTCAAAAGAGTATCCGCGGTCCATTTCAACTCCTCTCTGTCAGTTGAACTAGCAATCCATCATGTATTTTGAGTTTTCATTAGAAAGATCTCGAATAGCTCAATGAGTGAAACTCAGAAATCGAGTTCCAAGGCGTCATCAGAATCAGAAATTTTGATGTCGCTACCAACACTATTTGCCACCAATTGTTTTGATATTTTTTTTGGAGTCAAAAATAAAAAATAACAATATTTAATTTCGACTAGGACAATCTAATACTTTGGATCGGTCCTGAGTATACGTTGAACCGTATGACATATCTTTAGTTGTTGTCAATTGAAAACTACAAGTCTCTAGTACACCACGTGCAACCGACGTTATGTTGGCATGTACCTAATTATTATTCAAATTTGCCAATATACATCCTACTCATATATTCAATTATCAACCATGTAAAAATATACACATAATTTAACTATATAGTTGTGCAATGTGGCGGAATAATCAATTTAACTAAATGAGGAAGTTTGGCATTGTTGAGTTATGAGAGATTTATTTAGTCCCACATCGGATAGAAAATAAGGAGAAGGCTAGCCTGCTCCTATATATATGTACCCCCTCTCTTGGAAGTGAATCAATCAATTATTTTCTCTCTACATGGTATCAAAGTCAAAGCTCTGAATCCTTTTTCCAAAAAAAAAAAAAAGAAATTTCCAAAAAAAAAAACCAAGAAGAATTCCCTTTCCCCCTGTCTCTCACCCGATCCCCCCCTCCCCCCCACGCCTCTGTGCGTGGAAGTCCCTCCCCCCCCTCGGGTGTCGTCGACGTTCCCTGCGGGTTTGCCCACGGGTATCGTCAAACCTGTCGTTGGATCGTGGATAATCAGAGATGAACTCTTGTGTAATCCTCTGATTTTGATCTCAACGTGGGTTCTGAGATTAGAGTGCATACTTCCTAGAAAGTTTTGCACAAATCTCTGTTTCTAGCCCTTGTTCCGACAAGTTCTATCTATCGTGCATTTCTCATGCCGCATGAGTTTGGGGGTGTACAGATAGATGAAGAAAGTCGTGATTGCATGTAGGCGCACGACACATGTTTGAGTTGCATTTGACCTCGTCCCTGTGTGCAACTGTGGAGATGTGAACACATGTGACTAGTCAAGAGTTGAAAGAGATACTAGAGGGGGTGGCCAGGATATTTCAAGCCAAATTAGAGGAGACCTCATCCAGTAGGGCAGTCGTGCCCGCATCAGAACCGTCGTAGGTGATAAAGAAGATAGAGTTGCTGCCCAATGACATCAAGCTTGAGGGGACGAGAAACTACCTAAGTTGGTCTAGGAGGGTGCTGCTGAACCTTCAGACCAAGGGGCTTAAAAAATATGTGAAGGGAGAGTGCACTGAGCCAATTGATAAGAGGAGTGTTGAGTGGAGCACATGGAGTCACCTAAATTCTCTGGTGGTTTCTTGGCTACTGACTTATGTGTCTCCATCCATATGTGGGATGTTGGAGTCGATCTGCAGTGCAGCTGATGTCTGGACGACATTGGCTGGGATATACTATGGAGTTGGGAGTATCATGATGATGATGGAACTTGAGGAGAAGATTGATGCTACCACACATGGGGAGAAGACAGTACTCCAGTATGCAGTGGAGCTACGTCGCTTATGGGCGAACTTGGACTACTATGATCCGCTATCATTACAAAATCCGGCAGATGTTCTCCTTGGAAAATAGTACCTTGAGCGTAGGCATGTGGCTCATTTTCTAAACGGTCTGAACCCGCAGTTTGAGGCTAAGAGGTCAACAATGTATCATCTGCCATCTTTTTTGTCCCTGGATGAGGCTGTTGCATCGATGGAGCAAGAGGAGATCCGACAAAAGGTGATGAAAGGTGAGAACTCACCAACTGTCCATTCTATATTGGTGGTTCCTAGTGCTCCTAGCAGCGATGACAGGGAGTGCTACAATTACAGGAAGAAAGGGCACCTCAGCTACAACCGTCCTCAACCCTGCAATTCTAGTCATGGCCGGGGAGGCAGAGGACAGAGAGGTGGACGTGCAGGTCAATGAGGCAGGGGACGCGAAGGCCAGAGAGTTGCTCACCTTGTAGAAGCATAAAAATACTACATGCCGCATAGACCTCATGCCTCATAAAATATGATAGACGCGGTTAGACCGAAGCCACATAATAGCCTTCATGCAGCCTGAACAATCAAGTCGTAAATAAGCCACATGCGGCCTGATCAACCAAGTCGTAATGAAGCCGCATAGTATACTATATGCGGCCTGAACGACCACAGAGCAGAACGATCACATAAAATCCCCTAACACAGATCTCCATGTATGTCAGAAGCTCTGGCACCCCACTCATCACCCTGACATGCTTCGGAATCCGTGCAGACGACGACTCAGGAAAAGACAACAAGTCACATCAGTGTATTAATTGCCTCGACAGACGGACCATGTCACATGTCCTACGTATGCGGATTCCAGACCCATGCAGCATCGACATCATGTGGCCAGAGCGTCCACCTGACCAAGGCCAAATAAGAGTATGCATGCGGCTTCAAGACCCATAAGGCCTCGACATCATACGGCTATAGCGTCCACCTGACCAAGGCCGAACAAGAGTACGCATGCAGCTTCAAGACCCGTACGGCCTCGACATCATGCGGCCAGAGCGTCCACCTGACCAAGGCCGAACAAGAGTACGCATGCGGTTTCAAGACCCATGCAGCCTCGTCCACATACCGCCAGCGGGTCATTCCGACCAAGGCCAAATGAGAGCTTCTACGTGACTACAACAATATGTGGCTCTCGACTCACAAGATTTTCTGTTACAACCGAAGACGATTTCTTGCACAGTTAGTGTTGACCAAGTGTCAAATTGACCGAGTTATGTACACAACAGCCCCGAGATCTCTTCAAACAAAAAATTCTAACCAAATCCACGTGGCACATTTCCTGCACCATGCGACAACAGTTGCAACCGTATTCTGTTGAAGGAGCCTTATGCGGCACCCATAGCCAATCACCATGATGGCTATAAATGGGAGCAACTGAAACATTCTAAAGGTCTGCTTTTTCTGCTTCAGAGAGAGACCGAACCAAAATGGCTGGCTATCTGCGGATTCACACTAAAACCAAGGAGATAAGTTCCTGCGTCCGGATCATCCATGGAGTAAAGAGAGTTGTTACACTCCTAACCCTCCATCGTCACTCCAAGATCAAAACAAATTTGCACTTAGATTATATCTTAGGACTTCTCTGTACTCTCTAGTTTGTTAATCAAATCAAGTTCTCTTAGTCATTTCTTTTGATTTAAATGGCAAACACACCTATCTGTGATGGAGGAGACCACTACCGAAATAACTGGAGCTGAGATGATAGAACAGGAGGAACTACGTCAGTTCAAGCTTCAGGTTGATAGTTCTAAACGCAAGGGACTGGCCACTCAGGATCTGGATAACACTACCTACCATGGTAACTTTACTGGTTATGCTGCTCATATGGGCAAAGATATTCCGGTTCAGGCACTTGCATCCATTAAATCTTATACTGGTTGGATCATAGACTCAGGTGCATCTAGGCATATCACAGGTGCATCTAGTGAGTTCGTATTATATTATCCGAGCAAGCATTTGCATCCTGAGCCAGTTCAGACTGCTGATGGGACATCCCAACCCATCAGGGGTACTGACTCAGTCTATCGTACTTTATCTGTTACCATGTCATCTGTATTGCATGTTCCTTCATTTTCGGTCAACTTACTTTCTGTTAGCTCTCTCATTGATCAATTGAATTGTGCTATTCTTTTTGATCGAGATATGCGTTCTTTCCTGGAGAAGGCCACGGGAAAGAGACTTGGGACAGGCATCAGACGTGATGGTCTTTGGTACCTGGACCGAGAGGCTGCAATGCTTGCTGCTACTACTAGTGGAGGTATAGAGACAGAAGCAATGCTCCAGCACTACAGATTGGGGCATTTATCGTTTGATAGTTTGAATAAGTTAGAACCTGAGATAATGAATAAAGTAGACAAAAAATATTATTTTGCAATACGTGTGAACTTGGAAAGCATACACGTTCTACTTATAAAATGGTCGATCTTCGAAGTTTTGAGCTATTTGTACTTGTTCATTCTGATATTTGGGGACCGTGTCCTACTACTTCTATCAGTGGATTCAGATGGTTTGTTACCTTCATTGATTGCTACTCACATATGTCCTGGATCTACATGATGAAGCAAAAATCTGAGGTGTACAAATATTTTCAAGACTTCTCGGCATATGTGAAGACCCAGTTTGGAGTACATGTAAAAATTCTTTAAACAGATAATGGGACGAGTACACCAACAAGAAGTTTGCTAATTTTATCTCTAGTAATAGAATTCTTCATCAAACCACTTGCCTAGACACCCCTTCTCAGAATGGGGTGGTTGAACGCAAGAACATGCATATACTAGAAGTGGTACATTCTTTGATGCTGACAATAAATGTATTAAAATTCTTGTGGAGTGAGACTGTTATGACAACAACTTATCTAATCAACATGATGCCGTCAAGGGTATTAAGGATGAAGACACCATGTGAGATGCTCTTGGGCTCTAATATTTTTATTGTTCCTCCCAGAGTGTTTGGCTGTATATGTTTTGTACGAGATCATATAATGATGGTGAGCAAGCTAGATCCATAAGTAGTTAAATGTATCTTTGTGTCTCACCAAGTTAGAAATGATAGAAATGTTGGTGTCCCACTGGAAGAAGGTTGTTTGTCAGTATGGACGTGACCTTCCGGGAGTTTGAACCATTTTATGGGGAGAAGACAGAATTAAGTTTCTTATTCGAGGATCGCTCTATTGATACTAGTAGACAGGGGCAGAATGAGAGTGACATCGTGGTTGGTATGGTTCCATATCCTTTTCTCCGGGTTAGAAACTTTCTAAGGGGGGATTCGAACGTTGTCCATCTCTACGGGAGCCCTCTATCGTAACCAACAGGCCACGACCCCACAGACCTTTGCTCCAGTCGCAAACTTATAGAATCATACCAACTTATGGTATCGACAATGACGAGACCTTTGCTCCAGTCGGAAAGATAAGCATTGTGCGAGTGTTGGTGTCATGTGCTGCCAACTTCAATTGTCAACTACATCAGCTAGATGTCAAGAACGCCTTTTTGTACGAGGATCTCTAGGAGGAGGTGTATATGGAGATTCCACCGGGATTTGCTAATTTACTAGCAACGGAAAAGTTATGCAAATTGAAGAAGTCTTTGTATGAGCTAAAGCATTTTCCGAGAGCATGGTTTGATAGATTCAGGCTTATAGTCTGTGGTATGGGGTATAGTATCATGCCCCGATCTTTCGCAGGAATCAGCCTTCTCCGCTAGGCGTTAATCACCGTGCTAACACTCCCGCAGGATAATCGTTTCCATTTGGACATGACATCGTACGAGCACAAGCTGCGTCCATGCAGGGCATGATCCGAACAGACGATAAAATGACTAAGCCACAGAGTCACACAGATAGTCCGAATGCAGCAGAATAAGAAACGAACAGGCGATTGGTAACAAGTTTACAGAGTCATCATAGTAGAAGAATTGAAATAAACATAATTATAGATGTAAAACAAGCACTTTATTGATATTGAATAAGTGTTACAAGTGGCGCTAGGTCGAGATTACAAGTCACTCAAGCCCTCTCTCTCGAAACAATAAAAGTGTGTCAAGTGGCTACATTTGTGGAATAATACATAGGTGATGTTCCAACATTATGTCTTGTATATGCGCTTCAGCTTCGAACGCAACATTCCAAGGCTCCAGAGCGAACTCCACGCCTTAGCACGCACGAAGGAGTTTCTGCACCGAACGAGGTTCTCCCGCACCCTGTAAGTAATCTGGTGGATTATCGGTACATGAATGCACTAGTGGGGTGGCTTCTCGCCTGCTCAACAAATCCAAACACTTTATATAGGTTCCGTGCACATCTATTAAGTTATCTTTCTAGTCTTGCCTTAGGATAAGTTTCATGGCATAATGAATAGCCTAACTCGTGTGGCGGTGCATCGTGCGATATATGAGTAATACGGCGATACTTACCAACTTACCATCCGTCCTTCCCTGTCCAAGGTAAACCAAGTTAAACCAAGCACGAGTATATATATAATAAAATCTACAAAAATTGCATAAGCAAACATAGTGTCACGAGCGGGTTCTGACTCAGGTGCACGAGTTACACAGATACTCAGGTGTGTTACAGAAAATCTTCAGGTGTTCAAATATATATAAGTGTGTTATACTCATATCCGTTCAGGTGATTCAGATTTTTAGATGCGATGCAATGAATCGCATATGGATTACCGTTAAGCGATAATGACTTATCTATATGAACATGAGTCGCTGGCATAGCCATAAAGGATGGGTTGTAGTCAAGGGCGAGAATGGTATGTGACTCAAGGAACGAGGCATCACATCCATCATGTCTGAACATATGACTACTTAGTCTAAGAGCGAGAATGGTGTGAAGAAAAGGTTCACAAGGTGCTACACGCTATCCTGCCCGAAACAGACAGACTAACAGATGTTTCGTCCTGATCGGATCGGACCCAGTGCCCCAGAGACCGTCCGCAGGAACAGATTGAATACCTTGTGCACAGGTTGTCCGCCACATACAAGTCTTGGGTCTCTGATTCATGGGATTCATGACATGAAAAGCTAATTCTTGATTCTTGTTCAGAATGAGTATGCTCTACGAGCTATGATTCTTACTTTACTTGACATGATTCTCGTTCAGAGTTAAACTTGACATTGTGCAATCTCCTATAGTTCGGAGATGCCTTGGCGACCTAACGGTCCCGAACACTTTCAGGTTTATACTTGTACGGAATGACTATTAGATAGTCTTCCGGTGAATTGAATGAATGCAAGACACAAATTGTATTACTCGATTGTGGCATGAATTTATGTGACAAGCATGGAAACGAGACAAACGAGTACAAGTTATAATGTAAGCAAGCAAGCATGCATTTATATGAAACATAAGCACTTATGTTAGCATGGGTCTAAGGTGTAGTGCGAGAAGTGAAATCATACATGGACATTATCGGGCGACATAATCCATAAGGCGAGCAGTGTAAACAAGTGAATCATTGCACTACGAAGAGTATATAACGATCTACTCGAGGCATAGCGGAGTCTACTTGCACGAAGCTAAGGTAGCATACGAGGGTCCATGTTATAAGCCAAGTTTAATTTTTATGTTCTAACACAAGCAATATAAGATGGAATTATTCTCTTAGCTAGGTGCATTTTATTCTTTATTAGCATGCAAAGGGTGATTTATCTAGCGACTAGCATGTATCGACCATATTTTAAATGTGCCGGCTAAGCAAAGACAAGTTTATCGTAGCCACCCACCTTAGAGATAATCCGCCTCGGTCGAGCGATACTCTAAGCACGCCTTTAAAAGTCTAAGTCTGAACTCTTGAAGGGATAAGTCTAGAATCATTCCCTCAAACGAGTCTTCTCGCTGATCAAAGCGGGTCGGGTCATTACACTTGCGCCGTTTGAATCGACTGTCCACTTGAGCATAACAGATCGTTATATATAGACAGTGCAATGGGGATCATACTGTATTTTACAGGCACTATAAGACTCTTATCACTGTTCTTATAGTCTATGTTGATGATATTGTAATTACTGGAGACGATACTGAGGAGATCCTACGGCTGAAGAAAATACTTGGAGAGAAATTTGAAGTTAAGGATCTGGGGCAGTTAAAGTACTTACTCGGAATTAAAATTGTAAGGTCACGAAAGGGTATAGTACTTTCTCAGCTAAAGTATGCTCTGGACCTTCTTTCAGAGACATGAATGCTGAGTTGCAGGGTTGCTTCTACTCCTATTGAGCAAAATCATAAGTTGTGTGCTGAGGGTGGTGATCCAGTGAGTAACAAAAAATATCAAAGATTAGTTGGTCGGCTCATATATCTATGTCATACGAGACCTGATATTACTTATGTCGTGAGTGTGGTGAGTAGATATATACATGATCCCAGAGAGCAGCATATGGAGACAGTTCACAGAATTCTCAGATATATTAAAGGAAGCCCGAAAAAGAGGTTATGGTTCAGAAGTTATGGATATCTGAGAGTTGAAGGCTACTGTAATGTCGATTGGACAGGTTGTGTGGACGATCGCAGGTCCACTACAGGTTACTATATTTTTGTTGGAGACAATCTTGTATCTTGGTGCAACAAGAAGCAAGATATAGTGACTAGGTCTACAGCTGATGCCGAGTACATGACTATGGCAGTTAGCCTGTATAAGATGATGTAGGTGAAAAGTTTGTTGGCTGAGATGCGTTTGTTTAGAGGAGACTTCCTGTAAATTTGGTATGATAATAAATCAACAATTGATATTGCAAACAATCAAGTTCAGCATGATCGCACCAAACATGTGGAGATTGATCAGTTCTTCATCAAGGACCAATTGAATAGAAAAGTTTGACTTTGAGCTATGTGAAATCAGCGAAGAAGTTAGCTGATTGTTTAACTAAAGGTTTAGGTCCTAGAGAGTTTGATACCTTTTGTAATAAGATGGGGATAATTGATATATATCCCCCATCTTGAGGGGGAGCGTTGAGTTATGGGGGACTTATTTAGTCCCACATCAGATAGAAAATAAGGAGGAGTCTAGACTTCTTTTATATTTGGTGCCCCGTTCTCCCTTCTCGGGGAGCACGACTAAAAAATACTTTCGGTATCGTTTGATCGGGATGGATTGAATCAAGATCTTTTTCTCGTTATGGATTTACTTCTTAGTAATCGATTTCCATATTCAGTAAACTGTGCCCCAAGGATGGACTTAGCGGCAGATTCAAGAGGGACCTCTCCGTTGTAATTTTTTTTGCGTAGTTTTCGCGGTCGCCTTGTTGCTTTCATACTTTTGAGTTGGTTTTCAGATTTTTCTTTTCTTGAACGATTTTATGGATTTTATTGCTTTCGTTCGTTGAACTGCATTTTATTCCGAGCTTGAAAATCGTAGAAGAGGTATTGATCATCTGTTCGTGGCAATATAGGTGATCGTGCAGTAGACGTCGTGCGAGCGGAGTCTTGAAGCACCTTTTTTCTTTCTCTCTCTAACCAACTTGTGTATAGATATAATTTGATTTAGTTGACCCTTCTTCCAAGTCTTCACATCTAAAATCTTGCCTTCTTGATTATTCCGATCAAACGATACCATAATAACTAAACGATGTCAAGATAAAAATGAATCGACTTGGATTACTTGTGCTTGTCAACCAACTTATGAACGGTTACCTTGTTGCATGCTAGTTCACTTAGAATATTCTTTCATAGTGTTTCAATTCTAGTTAGAATGTATACTTCTTCTATAATTGTGCTATGTATTGAGCACACATTGATATGAAATTAACTGATCAGGGAGACTATGCAAAATAGATCATGCCATGTTACTTGTCTCGTGCTCGTGTTGCCTTGAACTGCAGCATTTGATAACTTAGTATAGACGCCATTTGATCACGGATAACTTGTGCACAAGGTCTTAGTTCCTGTGGGCGGTGGCTAGGGCACTGGTACCTATCCGATCCGATCCGGACAGAACTTCACGATAGTCTCATGTGCTGGACGGAATGACTTGTAGCACCTCATGAATCTTCGTTGCATACCATTCTCATCCAATAATATAACTCGTCCATTATGGCATCATGCCAGTAATCCCCTCGTATATTTAAACTGTGCAAGCTAATTATTTCTTCGTGGCAGGGAAGGCCATGGTAAGTATTGTGCAGGTGGTTCAGACGGGTAGGTAAAGGTCACCGAATGGTGGCATGTTTATTTTTATAAATTTACATATTTATTGCTTGCTTGTAAATTGAACTAAAGAAAGATAGAAAGATCACATAATAACTTGCATGCTCCACATAAACAACGTGTTGATTGGTATAGTTGGGTTAGCTCGCATTCACCAGTGTATTTTGATATACTGTCCCTCGTTGTAACATGTTTTCCGCACCAAGGAGATCCTGCAAGAAGCTAGAGCGACTTCCCAACCCAGTCTACCTACCGGCACGTCCTGATCGTTCCTTCGAAAAGACGTTTTAAAGTTTCAAGAGCTCGTACATATAACTTATGCAGCTCCATAGAAAGACGATAGCTTCGTCCGAAGGTGTCTATAGCTTTAAAGTTTTAGTAAAATAATATAATGTACAGGACAATTATTTTATTTTGCGTCCACTTTTGTAAGCCCGTGTGACAATTATCCGACACGTTCAAGGGTTTGTAAAAGATATTCATTATCAATAAAGAGAACTTTTTCATATGTAAACCCCCAAAATTTTCAGAATTTAAAAATTAATTTTCAGAATTTTTCTGGAATTTTCTGTGATTTTTTAACTAATTAAAATCAAGGTATTTTAGAATTAAATAAATTTAAATATTTTTATTAAATATTAAAATATTATAAAAATAATATTTTTGGGTGTAAAATAAAATATTAGACATAGAATAATTTTTCTAGAATTTATTGGACCCCGGAACCATTTTTAAGGACCTAAAAACTAAGTTATTTATAAACCAAAATAAACCCGGTTAGTTCTGAACCGAACCAACCCAGACCGGCCCAAATTCTAAACCCTAATTTAAAACCCTAGCGGGTCGGGTCTGAAATCCAACCCGGAACCCGTTAACCCGAACCCGACCCATATCCTATAGGATCGGGTCGGATCCGGATCCTAAACCCGAACCCGCTAAGACCCGATAACCCGCTAAACTCAAATCCCTAACCGCTGTAACCCCCGCCCCACGATCGATTGGCTCTGCCACCGCCGGTGGTTACGCTCCGCCTTCTCCACCCAACGTCTCTTCCCCTTCACCTCCCCTCTTCGCCAGTAACGGCCGCCGGATCGTCTCCCTCTCCCCCTATATAAACCTTACAGCTCCATCGTACCACCACCGCCACCCTGCCGACACCGCCTCCACTTCCCAGAACCACCCCTCCGAGCAGCCACCGTCGTCCTCCGCCCTCCGCCCGAGGAACTCAAACCCCTCCGCTCGACCCAAGCCTCCGTCTGTGCCTCGAACTCCGTCGCCACCTCGACGACCCGCTGCACCCGGCCACCGCCGCTCCCCGCTTCGACCCTCGACCCGACTCTCCCCAGCGCCTCCTCCGCCGAGATGAGCAGCCGCCTCCGGAGAGTTCCCGTCGATGACTCCAGCGTCGCCGAGCCCCGGCGACCCCAGCAGCACAGCGCCGCCTCCGTCAGTCCTAGTCGCCGTGCCCCTGCCGCCTTGCCGCGTCGTGCCGCCTTACGGAATCACGTGTTTTCAGTCTTCTTCGGAGCCCTGTTCAGGTGACCGTTTCTCTCTCCTTGTTGCCTTATTTTCTGTTCCGTCTGCTGTGACGTGAACCCTGCGTGACCCTCTCGATACCCGTGCAACTTGTTTGGGGTATCGCATCCTGTGGCGATCGCAAACTGCGACCCAAAATCAGAAAAATAATTACCCTATTTTTTCCCGGAACTGGGTGCGTCCCGCTAAACGGGACGACTTGGTCGTGTGTGGACTTCACCGAAAGGTGCGCGCCGTTATTACGGACGTGCGAGATTTTGCCGAAGTTGATCTGGTTCTGCGTGTACACCAAAATCAACACGTATCCGTCGACAACACCCCGTATCAGCCCTGTTCTGGAACTCGTTATAACTTCGTGTACGCATGTTGTATCAAAACAAAACTTGCGTCATCGGACTAGTAGCAATACTCTAGTCCTGTGACCCAAGTTTGGTTCGATTCTGAGAACGTTGACAAAATCGCGTATCGTGGGCCCCACGACTCTACTATACAGGCAATTTTGTGATCGGCTCATCGGAATCCAGTTCTGGATATTTTGTTGGGTTCGTATCGTTGTTCTGGACTTGTGAACACTAAGTTTGATGAATTTGGAGATATTATCTCTGACACATTTTTCGGTGCGAAGCGGGCCACATGTGGATCCCGCTTTGACCAGAAACTGTCACTTTTGCCCCTGTGTCCAAATTGGACTCAAGGACAGGCAATTCTAGCTATTTGATATCTTCTGAACCTGATGGTAATGTTCATTTCAGCATTCGGAGGAGTATCTGCAGATCCCACTGATACCAGAGTAGCAGTTGGAGCCAGAACCCCAGGCAAGTGTACGTTGCCATACTTGCAGCAATTGTTTATACTATTATCTTAATTTAATACTGTATTATCTATGATCAACCTAGGACCGTGTGACAATACTTAGCGTCCAAATAATATTCGGGTGTCAACGCCGTACGCGGAGTTGTGTAACGTCACCTAGACATGGATATCGAGACCCTATACATTCTCGTGCTTGCCTTATCATGTACGTCATACCTCAGGACACCTGACACTATTTATGAGACAGAATTTTCCTGAGATATTTATGGTGATTCTGTATAGGATACAGGTTTATGACATATACTTTATACATGCTTAGATCTCATTATAACTTGCTGCATTAGATATGATCTTGCGTGACATGGATATGAGACATCGTGAACATGAGACATGTGATTACATTGGGTGGGAAGAGATTTACCATACAAAAAGCTGATTATATATATATATATATATATATTACTTTACTGGAGGTGCCTTGACTCTGACACAGAGTATTGGCACATTACTGGCCCTTCGAGAGAATACTGCTATGGGTTTCCTCGACACATATCCTATAGTAGTCTCAGCCCAAGTATGATTAAAACTCTCACTTGTATTTCACATAGCTGGTTACCTAGTTTACCCATTTGATTCATTTATTTATTGTACTGTATTTATTTTTGGCATGAGTTATTTTGTACCTTGTTATGTCCCCTGAGGACCTGGATCCGGTTTATGTCCCCAGATATAGCAGAGAAGTTCTATCCAGAGGTATATGGAGCAGGAGCAGGCACTGGAGCAGTACCAGAACTCGAGGATGAGGTAATCGCCGATGATTTCTTCTGAGTATATGCTTTATCCATACTCGGTATTTGCTGTTGTTATCTTTATTCTTGACTATTTTACCAGACTCATTATCGGGTTGTTCCTCGAGTTATGTTTATTGAGACTTGATATTGCATTATGATTCTGATATTGATGTATTCATTTTTGTGGATAAGATTAGTATATTAGACCCTTATTATTGTATTACAGCTTAAGTACACCCTGATGGGTCCATTAAATTATGTTTGCCCATTGGTGTGTGCTGCTGGCCATTGTCACGTGTCTAGTCCCTCGATATTATTGGACTGGGACGTGACATCATGTTTCAATATTGTGTTCAATTATCTGTGTACTCTAAATATGTGCTCGTTATATAAAATATCTTGGTCTTGCTCGTTCCGCAACCTAGGCACGCGCAATATCACGCCCGGGGGACGACTATCGAATCTACGAAATTGGGGCGTGACACTATATATATGTACCCCCTCTCTTGGAAGTAAATTAATCAATTATTTTCTCTCTACAAGCATAACAAAAAAATAAAAATACAACAAAATATATAACACACAACTTACAGGATCACAGAATGCAAAATGCAACTGAGAATCCATTTTAAGTAGTGTATTAGATATTTATGGTCTGCTTGGCAATTGTGGGAGTAGCGATTATGATATATTTTTAGAGTATCGGTTATGAACGGTTATGGGAGGTCCGATTTTGAGTGGTTTTACGTAGCAGTTTTTAAACCAATTCAATCCATGCTTGGTAACGAGCGATTTTAAAAGCCTTTTACAAAAATAAATAAAATAAAATTAATAAAATCGTTTAAAATCTACCGATTTGGGGTGTTTATAAAGTCACCCAAAATTATATTACAGCTATTTTGGGAGATTTTTGGGCCGACCAAAACTAGTGCCTCATAAAAATTACCAAGCAGGGATTTTCATAAACAGTTGGTTGTAAAACGCTCCAAAACCGACGAAAATATCGTTACCAAGCAGACCCTTAAAGAGAACACAAAGATCTTATATTTACACCTAAAATGTAAAGGATACATCAGAGTGTCAAAAATGCTAGTTTGTCTAACTTTTTCATAGGACATTTTTGCTGATTTGTTTTTTAAATTCAATCGGTTAATACGCCAATACTTCTAATATTTTGTCCTCTTGTAGAAAAGTTTGTCCTTTTTTTTACAGAAACTCTCAACAAACCGACAGGGTCAGGAACGAACCTACGTATAAAACAATGGGGTCATGGCCACCCGTATCACATACATGCACCACCCGGTTCGCACAACACCGCTTTCGACTCCTACTGACTGCAGCTGCACTGCACCCACCTCCACCCCACTTAATCTCCCCTAAAGGGAATTAAATGGTGCTCTCGTTACTCGAACTAGCAACCTTCCGGAACGGGTGCCTCCGTCTTAACCGTTAGACTATGACCTCATTTAATATATATATATATATATATATATATATATATATATATATATATATATATATATATATATATATATATATATATAGGATGATTTTGTTATATAAATTATAATTTTTTCTATCAATCAACCAATACACTTATTCCTTTTAATCAACTAATTTCTATTTTGGTTATATAATATTCTATATTCGAAAAGAAAGGAAACATATCCATTTTGATTGTATGATATTAAAAAAAAAATTGAAACTTGTTTCCTCCCAAAATCAAATTCTCTCGGATCCCTCAATTTGTGCTCCTCTCTCTTCTCCTCCGCGTCTCTGCCAAAACCTTACCGTCTCATGCCTCTATCTCTCCGAATCTAACTCTTCTCAAGTCCTAATCTTTTTTTTCATGTATTGTATTTATTTTTCTTATATTGATTGAATGTTAACCTATCCATTATGGCCATGCACCCTCAATATTAAATCCTAGTTTCGTCCCAGGATAGGGGGAATGATACGCAAATCGTGCGCCGCATGTCGGCCCCCATTGATCATTCCGTTTTCACAAACGCCAGCCTCCCTGCTAACGTCAGCTGTCTAGACTCGACCAATGGGGGCCGACATGTGGCGTGCGGTTTGCACCTCGGTCCCCCCAATTGGTCTTGGTAGAAGCGGTCTTTTTTTTATCCTACAACCAATTTCTTAAAATATCACCCCTCTAAAAAATTAATAAAAAATTTATACAATAAGTATCTTCTAAAGCAATGTTTCAAAAATTGGACCGGACCGACATGTTACATCAGTTGATTTGTGAACCAGTAGCTTTTTCGGGTTGCTTTAAATACTAATCCACTTTTTTGTCCTTCCAAAAATCGACTTCTTTTTTTTAGCCTGGTCGATCTGGCCGGTCAAACCACCGAATTGTCTGATCTTGATCAGATTTGACTCTGATTTTTTTAATTCATTTTTTTTTGGTTAAAACATAAAATCTAATTAAAACTATCAATTTCCCAAAATATTACGAACTTACTAAGAGATAACTAAAACGTCATTCAGAACTTCTAAATAGTTTATGTATAGTTGTGACTATGTAATATATTCACTTTAAGATTGTAAAATATATAACTGATTCAATAGGATTAACCCACTAGTTGGACCGATTTGACCCAATCTAGTGTTCTGACCAGATCGATCTTCGTTCTGAATAATTAAAACATTGCTCCAAAATTAGGCACATAATTCAAACTTAGAGCATCTCCAACCTTATTGTCTTGTTTTGTGTTGTGATTCCTATGTGGCATGAGGCACAAGACAATATCTTTCCTATGTGGCAAGATTATATTCACACAAGACAATGAGATAGAAAGTGTTCTCCAATACAAAGGTATTGAAAAGGCAATAAAAACTACTTTTTTTTAACTTCCAAGACAACTTTTCCACTTCTTCCTTTTTTTATAAATATTTTTTTTTCATAATTGATGATGTGAAAGTAAATTTTTATTCCATTAGTGGAGGTTCTTCAGGGTTGGACTCCGATCGTCCTGTGGTTTTTTCCATCTGGGTTAAAAATCTCTGTACCTGCAATTTGTGTTTGATATTTTTTGGTTTGTGCGTTTTGCTCGATTCTCTTGCAGGTACTTTTTGGTTTGGAAAATAATTTGCGCGTTTCGTTCCCAACAGTGTGGTATCAGAGCCAGGTTCTGGAATTTCATAAGGGTGTCAGGAGTTGACAGACAAACCAGGGAGAAGAGATGAACGCGAAGCCGGTGCGCATGGTAAACCTGAACGGTCAACTATCACTACTGGAGGAGGAAGATGAAGGATCTGCTATTTGTTAAGAAGCTGCATCTGCCAGTATTTGCTTCTGAGAGGCTCAGTGACAAATCCGAAGAGGACTGAAAGTTTGAGCATATACAGGTGTGTGAGTACATCAGGCAGTTCGTTGACGATAATGTGTACAACCACGTTGCCACTATTGAGCACGCAAGGACACTGTGGGATAAGCTGAAATCTTTGTATGCGAAGAAGACCGGGGTAAATAAATTATTCCTGATCCGGATGGTGATGGGTCTGTGGTACAAAGATGAGACGTCTATTACGGATTATTTGAATGAGTTCCAGGGCGTGGTTGACCAGCTATCCTCGATGGAAGTCAAGTTCGACGACGAGGTTCAGAGACTATGGCTTCTGTGTACATTGTCAGACTCGTGGGAGACCGTACGAGTGTCTATAATCGCTTCTGCTCCGGAAGGCATGGTCAGTCTGGAGTTTGCCAAGAGCGGGGTACTGAATGAAGAGATGCAGAGACGTTCTCAGTGTCACGACCCATACCCGGATGATCGGCACGAATACTTGGCAACGCCCAGCCTACGTCATAACATAAAGTAGAATGTTGTACTAGGTCATTAATACTAACTATAACATCTCAAGATATCAATATCATAACCTATTAATGCTAATCTCAACTTCATAAGGAGGACAAGATGAATATATAAAGAAATAATAGTACTCAATCACGATAATCTATAAGAGAGATAAATGGCACGATAATAATATAAAAGAAATAAAAAAGTTGAGAAATATACATCACAGCATCAATGAATCTAGAGTCTAGCTATCTCAATAACAACATAGGTCTCAAATAAAATACAACTCAAACATCTCAAAGTCTAATAATCCAATACAAAATAAATGCTAGGCTAGAAGTCTCCACTAGTGGATCCGCTACTGGAACATGATCCTTCTGAAGCTCCTGAGTGTAACCCTCGTCTACTCCGGGTCCATAGTATGTGGGACAAAAAGTCTCGAGATCATCTGAAAAATATTATCCCGTCAGGAAGGAGCGAAGCACATAAACTAACAACATTTCTAATTATATTGACAAAGACTATAAAATAGTGAGTAGTAAATATACATGTTGGAAATAAAATACTGGAAAGTAAAGAACTGGAAAGAGACAGTCATCATATCACAGGTACATGGTAAGAAATAAAAAACAGGTAATATAAATACTAGCAAGTGTGAACTGGAATAGAAAATAGAACTACAAGTTAAGTGCCTTGAAATATTAGTTCATTATGTGATCGACTTGGGACTAGATCAGGCTTGCTAGATATGATTAGCTATGATATATGTAAGGTCAGGCTAACCATCTGGTTAGCTATGATGCATATAAGGTCAGGATAATCATATGTAGCAAGCTATGAAGCATGTAATATGGTTAGGCTACACCCTACGTGTGGTGTGGGTGAGCTATGATGCATGTAAGGTGGGTATGATTACATAACTTACTAATATTTCTCTGTCCCCGGCTAGTACAATGGATCCAATCACGACTCCTTATAACATGTATCAATAATACTAGCCCGTGAATCCACTATGTCAGGAATCAGGTATAACACTACAGAACTAGAATTATAATAATTATCAAAATAATAGAAACTGTCAGAGAATGTAGTCACCTATGTCTGGAGAAAATAATGTCACTCGGTGTCCGAGCTGGGGTCACGCACACCTACATATGAATGGCATGTCAATTTGGGTGATATAAAGTGATAATGAGCTAAAAATGCATTAAACCATGCTCTCTAGGCCAATACTAGGTCACACTAAGGTATAAGTCTATATTGGTTACTAACTAGTTAATACTAAGTTATACTAACTATACTAGGTCATTAACTAGATTTTTATTTTAATATAACTAGTTTACATTAACTGACACTAGCATTAACTTACTACCAACTGTTAACTGACACACCGAATCACTGATACTATTTACTAATATTCTTACACTAACTGATATACATCAAGCTAACTTAGACATTCCTACCTACTAACTCATAACCTGACTAACTGCAACTATGATGCACTAAACTAATGTAATGCAACTGCTTGTAGCAATTGCATCACAGAACTGGTACTGATGCATATTAATGCCTGCAATAAAACTGGTAGCTCCTACTAATCTACAGGTAAACAAGTGAACCCCCTTCTTACAAGCCTGTAGTCATAGGCACAATAACACAGTGTCAAAACTTACTGCAACCTGAGCCAAAGCTCATTACAACCATCCTGGCACAGCCCAGGTATTAGCACCTGACACTGATCCCCCTTTGCTGTATTTGATCAACTAAAACACCTTCACTAATTTACTACAGGTAGGAAAACCTGCTGCTACTGCTACTATCACATCCAGGTATCCCCTTACTGCCACACAACTAAACACACATATAAATATACAGTCATGCACTACCAATGAGGAACTGAACATGCACCCTTGAACATGATAATATTACTGCAATAAGAACTCCCAGGCACATTGTTGAGATATTAAAACACTACACAAGTTCATCCACAGTTTAAGAACTGATACTCACTCGTGTATCAAAGTCTAAGTCACTACTATGAAGCTGGGCATCCTGCACACTTCGATACATAGGCAACAGTCATACGTTAACTGAAATCTAGTACACCTACTGCTAACAGAGAGTATAACCTACACTAACAAGCTAATATCCATCACTGATACACATAAATATTAATATTACATATATATATATATATATATATATATATATATATATATATATATATATATATTAATATAATCATATACTCATATATATATATATAACACACACAATAGATATTAAGTCAAACACTATGTATGCAATATATAATACACTACGCTACATACTCCATCGAAATACCAAAACCCCTAATATACCACAATGTCCATTCCTACATATCAAATACACTTATAAATGACTAATACAACTTGTTACAATAGAAATGAAACCAATCACCCAAATTGGGCTCCGTATCACACGATATCGTACACCTATCGTGATACGGCATACTCATGTCCAATTGTGGATACGTAACTAGTATCCCAGCCCCGATCTAAATCCAATTGGACTAAATTAGTCTCATGACACGCACTCGATGTGTCAGACTCGTAATCCCTTAAATTGCATACAAAAATCTATGTAGAAGTGTCCATACACAATAATTAGGCCTAGAACTTCATTCTAAAGGTAGCCTTATGCCATTGGGGTGTTCCTAAGAGTCAAATACAGGATTTAGAACCTAACTAGAAGATTTTTTTTAGAATTTATTAATTAGGAGATGGATTCCCGATACAAAATCAATTGGACACGATGTGGACATGATCTCCTCGCCAAACTCTTTCTTCTCCAAAGCTCTTAGCAATCCAAGATCCTTGTGCTCCTTCAATGGTGAGAATGAGTGGAATTGAATATGGATGTGGTGAGAATTGATGGAGAATTGGTTGCTTGAAGAAGAAGAAGGTAAATTGGAGGGAAATGACAATTGAAATGAGATCTACTTTCTCTCTCCTCCCCTCTTAAGTGGCCGGCCCTTTGATGGGCATGGGTGTGTGTTCTCCAAATTTTAAAAGAATTCTAGTAGGTTCATGCGTGTTCTCCAAGTCTCTCTTAATTAATTAGGAAGGGATCAAATAATGGAAAGGAATATTATATCCTCTAACTAACTAATCTTAATTAATTAATTACTAACTTGTCATGACTAATTGGTTAGGCCATGGGCCTACTAGTTGGTTACTAACTAAGTTCATATACTGGGCCAAACTAACTAGCTAATACAAAGGCCCAATAAATACTATAAATAATTCAATAGTAATAAATATTAAAAATCATAATAAATATCAAAAAGACTAAAATACCCCTATAATGAAAATATGTGGTTACAAGTTCTACCCCCCTTAAAATAATTTTGTCCTCGAAATTAAAAGACGAACTAACACTAGAACAATAAATCACAACGAGAAAGGTAGAAGATACCTCACGGCTCGAAAAGATAGGGGTACCGCTCGCGCATCTCATCCTCCTTCTTCCAGGTAGACTCACCTGGAGAGTGATGCCTCCATGCGACGAGAACCAAAGGGATCGTCTGGTTCCTCAGCACCTTCTTCCGGCGATCCAGAATTTTCACTGGCTGCTCTGGATAACTGAGAATCGGACCTACCTCAATCTCCGAGTGATCCAATACGTGACTAAGTTCTGCCACATACCGTCTCAGCTGTGACACGTGGAACACGCCATGTACCCCCTTTAATACAGGCGACATATCTAGCCTGTAGGCCACTACACCGACCCTCGCAAGAACACCGAAGGGTCCGATGTACCATGGACTAAGCTTTTTCCTCCACCAAAATAAATCGTGCCCAGTATTGGAAAAATCCTCAGGAACACCAGATCACCAACCTAAAACAAACACAGTCTTAACACGCAATCTAAAATAAAATAATCACAAGCAACACAAACAAAACCTATACCTGAAACTGCAAGGGTCTCCGGTGGCTGTCGGCCCAATACCATTGTCTGTCCTGCGCCACCTGAAGTCTATCTCTAATCAGTTTGACCTTCTCCATTGCATCCATAACCATCTCTGGCTCCAACAAGGCCCTCTCACCAACACCATCCCAGGATAACGGAGTGCGGCATCTCCGTCCATACAGTACCTCAAATGGTGACATCTCAATACTGGCCTGGTAGCTATTGTTATAGGCAAACTCTACCAGGTGAAGATGATCCTCCCATGAGCCCCCAAAGTCCAATACACAAATGTGTAGCATATTCTCCGACTGTTCGTCTGAATAGTCCTCTCCGACTGTTCGTCTGTCTGAGAATGATATACGGTACTAAACTTGAGCTGGGTGCCCAAGCTAGTCTGCAAACTCCTCCAGAAGTGGGATATAAAATGAATATCCCGATCCGAGACTATGATCACAAAAACTCTACAGAATCTGACTATCTGCCGCACATACATCTCTGCGAACTTCTCCGTAGACGTACCCACTTTGAATGGCAAAAAGTGGGCCGATTTAGTCAACCTGCTTACGATGACCTAAATTGCGTCTTTACCTCCTGGAGAACGCGGAAGTCCCGATACAAAATCCATCGTCACATGCTCCCATTTCTACTCTGGAATAGGTAAAGGCTGAAGTAGTCCTCCTGGCCTCTGTCTCTCCGCCTTTACCTGCTGGCATACTAGACATCTGGATACGAAGCTCACCACCTCCCGCTTTATACCATACCACCAAACATGCTCTCTCATGTCCCTATATATCTTGTTGGCACATGGATGCATAGAGTACTGAGATCAATGCGCCTCCTGAAGAACCTCCTCGCGCAAAGCTTTACTCAACACACATAATCGGGTACCGTGTCGCAATGATCCATCCTCTGCAATACTGAAGTATTCTACCAATCATATCCGGACTTGTGCTCTGATGCTCCTCAGAGACTAATCCTTGAATTGTGCGGCTCTAATCTGGTCCATCAACTCTGACTGTACCTGAAGTCCCCACATCTGTGCGCGACTCCTGGAACTAACACCTCAATACCCAAGCTATTAAGATCGGCCAATAAATGTCTGTCCCTCGTCAAGTATATAGCCACTGGATACTTGCTCAAAGCATCAGCGACTACGTTGGCCTTCCCTGAATGGTACTGCAAAGAAATATCAAAATCCTTCATCAACTCTAACCATCACCTCTGCCTCATGTTCAGCTCTTTCTGTGTGAACACGTACTTCAAGCTCTTGTGGTCTGCAAAGATCTCCATAAGCTCTCCATATAGGTAGTGTTTTTACAGCTTTAGAGCAAAGATAACCACTACCAACTCCAAATCATGGGTGGGGTAGTTCTTCTCATGAGGACATAGGCAATCACCTTCCCATGCTGCTGAAGAACACAACCCAAACCCTTTCCTGAAGCATCACTATAGATAGTGAATCCACCTGTCCCTGATGGCAACGTCAACACTGGAGCTGCCGTCAACTTCTTTTTCAGCTCCTCAAAAGTGGCCTGACACTCCTCTGTCCAGACGAACTCCACATATTTTCTGGCCAGCCTAGTTATCAGCTCTGTAATCCTAGAGAAATCATGAACAAATATCCGATAATAGCCTGGCAATCCAAAAAAACTCCTGATCTCTACTACTGAACGGGGTAGACCACGACTCAACTGCTGAAATCTTCTTCGGGTCCACAGAGATCCCGTCTCCTGTAATCACATGTCCGAGGAATTCAACCTTATCAAGGAAGAACTCACACTTCGAAAGCTTGTCAGAAAGCTTCTTCTTCCTGAGAGTCTCCAAAACTATCCCCAGGTGCTCCTCATGCTCCTCCTGGGTCTTCGAATATACCAAGATATCATCAATGAATACCACTATAAACTAATCCAGGTACTGATAAAATACCTTATTCATCAGGTTCATGAATACCGCTGGGGCATTAGTCAACCCAAACGACATCACCAAGAACTCGAACTGTCATGCCCCGATCTTTCACAGGAATCGGCCATCCCCGCTAGACACGAATCATCATGCCAGCGCTCTCGCGGGACGATCGTTTCCATTGGGACGTAATGCCGTACGAACCTGGGATTGCACCCGCACAAGGCAATATCGTTAAAGTTTTGGCTATCATCAAATCGATCGAGTATGCAGCGGAGGGACAGTGTTGCAAACAATAATCCATCTGAGTATACAGGACAAAGATCAAGGCACAAGGTTCTCTGAATATAATGTCATCATTCCATACATTATCTCTCTTTACAAAAGAAGCACAAAATATCTCGATACAAGTTAGCAATAATTTGCATATATATATATATATATACGGTTCTCTTTCCATGCCCGTCTCTGCATCAAACAGTTAGGTATGCAAGAAGGCTAGTCTAGCATGCTCCCTAACTACCTGAATGCAGCTATCTCCATGAACAAGCTAACTTCTCTAACTCAAACTCTTCCCAACAGAAGTACCTCATCGCATCTAATAGCCACGTCTTCCTAGATCCCGTAGGACCGGAATATCAGAATACACTATTAGTCTCACCCCATCAATCTCTATGCACCATTTTAATAGCCACGCCACCCCCCCAAGATCCCATAGGACTGGAACATCGGGACGCACTATTAGTCTCCAACTTGTCATTTAGCCTCCATCTCCCGTAAGCTCCTCGATAACAAGCACATCATAATTATAACACAATGTGACAATACAAGCTTTCAATCCATCTCTCTCTATATCTAATAGCCGCACCTCCTAGATCCTGTAGGACCGGAACATCAGGGCGGGCTACTAGTCTCTTCTCTAAAAAGATAAGCCATTTACTCTTATAACAAAATAAGCATACATTCAATCAAGATTTTGCATCCCAGACAAGCAATTATATACACGACGATAAGCAAACATATGAACGATCTTTAATTTAAGCTAGCATGGCATGGGTCTATTTATCTCTTCTAGTTAGCATGCAGTTCTACTCTTTCTTTAGCATGACAAGGTTCGTTTGATAGCGATGTTAGTGTAACTAGCATGCAACATTTATTTCTATACTTAGCATGTCAATGGTTCTATCTCTTTTTAGACAAGCAGGTTCTCGTTCTATCATTCTCAATGCGAACATTATATTATTAAGCAAACAAGCATTTTAAAAACTCAGATTCATTATTAAAGCATGCAAAACTCAGAGAACGAAGTTCTGTCCACTCACCTAGATCAGTCATCTTCTGGTTCAATAAGGAGCTCTTTAAGAAGGTTTCTTTTTTAAGTCAGCAAACCGATATCTCTTGTACATAGTGCCAATGCGGAGCGGGGCATTACATACTTACGCACCAAGAAAAAATTTTGTCCTCAAAACTTCAAGGAGAAACATTCGATATCCAGAGAAACGATAGTTCTTATCCCTCACCATCCTCAATCGAAAACTCTAGCAATCAACAGGCACGAAAGCACAACTCTCAAGCAATAAATCAAATCCAGAAAACTTTTGCCGGCAACTTTGAAAATATCTAAGGACTTATTGTATGGAATGCTCTATGCAGCAACAATATCAATGCACAAGGAATCATCTTCTAAGAATAGCAGCAAAATAGGCGTAAGGCCTGAGGATTGAGTTGCTCTGATACCATTCTGTCACACCCCGATCTCTCGCAGGAATCGGCCGTCCCCGCTAGGCGTGAATCATCGTGCCAGCGCTCCTGCGGGACGATCGTTTCCATCGGGACGTGATGCCGTGGGAGCCTGGAGTTGCGCCCGCACAAGGCAATATCAATAATTGTTGGCTATCATCGAATCGATCTAGTATGCATTGAAGGGACAATGTTGCAAACAATAATCCATCTGAGTATACAGGACAAAGATCAAGACACGAGGTTCTCTGAATACAATGGCATCGTTTCATACATTATGTTCCTCTATACAAAAGCAGCACAAACGATACGGCTCAAGGTATCAAAACTAGATTTTTGGGTCCTGGGGATGAGGCACGGCTATCTTTCAATCAAGCAAACAAGATGAACTAACTATAAGATGTCGGTCCCCGAGAAACTCAGGATCAGTAGCGGTAATCCAGCTAACTAATGACTCATTTATCTGATATTATTAGCAGTTGTGACTCATGGTTTCTCTTCACTAAAATATGCTCAAAATAGTAGCCGTGACCAAGGTTCAGCTCTGCACTAATAGCCATTGTCCGACTGATACAAATGCATGAAATAATATCAAATAAACTCTATGATGCATATAATCTGAACAAGCAATATATATAGAATATATATATATATATATATATATATATATATATATATATATATATATATATATATATATATATATATATATATATATATTCTAAAACGTACGAGTAAAAGTAAGAGTCATCTAAACTATCAATGTTATTCGGTCAAGCTTGGAGCAACTACATATACTAAACAAAAATAATTAGCACATGTAAACAATATATATTTGTAAGCAGATGAATAACGTGACTATCATGAATAGTGAAGTATCGTGTATAATAACAAACATA
Organism: Iris macrosiphon; assembly: GCA_036927795.1. NCBI lineage: Eukaryota > Viridiplantae > Streptophyta > Magnoliopsida > Asparagales > Iridaceae > Iris > Iris macrosiphon. Next base: position 143,265,265 of record JAYESA010000008.1, read on the forward strand.
TAGTCTGCCTACAAAGAATAGTGATCATATATATGTAGAACTAAATAGTAGTATGAAAACATAGTATACTAGCATATGATAACAATGATGTGTAAGACTAACATGGTGTTTTTATCAAATAAACTCTTTGTGTTTTTTTACCCCTTGCCATTTTTTACCCCTTGCCGAACGGTTATCACTGCAGCAAACATACAAGTTAGCAATAATTTGCATATATATATATATATATATATATATATATATATATATATATATATATATATGATTCTTTTTTCTGTCCGTCTTTACATCAAACACTTAGGTATGCAAGAAGGCTAGCCTAACATGCTCCCTAACTACCTGAATGCAGCTATCTCCATGAACAAGCTAACTTCTCTAACTCAAACTTTTTCCAACATAATCACTGCCTCCTATCTAATAGCCACGTCCCCCTAGACCCCGTAGGACCGGAACATCAGGACGCACTATTAGTCTCACCCCATCAATCTCCATCCACCATTCTAATAGCCACGTCCCTTAAGATCCCGTAAGATCGGAACATCGGGACGCACTATTAGTCTCCAACTTGTCATTTAGCCTCCATCCCTGCAAGCTTCTTGATAACAAGCTTATCATAATTATAACACAACGTGACAATACAAGCTTTCAATCCATCTATCTCTATATCGAATAGCCGCACCCCCTAGATCCCGTAGGACCGGAACATCAGGATAGACTACTAGTCTCTTCTCTAAAAAGACAAGTCATTTACTCTTATAACAAAACAATCATACATTCAATCAAGCTTTTGCATCCCAGACAAGCAATTATATATACAATAAAAAGCAAACATATGAACGATCTTTAATTTAAGCTAGCATGGACGGGTCTATTTATCTCTTCTAGTTAGCATGCAGTTCTACTCTTTCTTTAGCATGGCAAGGTCCGTTCGATAGCGATATCTGTGTAACTAGCATGCAACATTCATTTCTATACTTAGTATGGCAAAGATTCTATCTCTTTTTAGACAAGCAGGTGTCACTACCCAATTCTAAAAATAGGATTTTTTTTATTTTAATTTGGTAAATTATGTATTGATCATAAATATTTGTATTTATATTTAATTAGTTGGATGTATTTATTTTTATTGATTGTTTTAGGGTTTTGGCTAGTTTGGACCCGTGTCAGATCCTATTGGACCTTGTCAGACCCTTGTCAGACTCAACCCTTGGTGTAGAATAGTTATTTTATCTTTAATTATCTAGATGGGTTGTTTTGGATTAGTTAGATTGGTTTAAGAAATCCTAAACCTAAAATCCTAGTTTGGAAGACTTAAGTTGAGGGTATTGTGGTCTTTGTGTTAGGCTTCTAACCCTAACCCTATTTCTCCTATATGCCCCCCCTTCCTTTTCATTTCCTTCCACTTCATTTTCCTCCCTCCATTCTCTTTCTTTACTTCTTTTATTTACTTCTCTCCAATTCCAAGTAAGTATTTTTACCTTTTCTCTCTTCCTTTATTTACTTCTCTCATTAATGCAAACTCTAATCTTCCATTCTTTCTAACCTAGGTGTGTAGAGTCTAGATTTGGTGTAGATGCTTGATTTGGAGGCTTGGTGTGGTAAATTCTAGAGTTTTTAGAGACTTTGGCCTTAGAATTTCAACTTCCAAGAGGTAAACCCTAACTTTTCTCTTAGTGATTACTTTAATATGGTGTAATTAGTAGTTTAGAACTTTTTTAGACCTCAGGGCTACCCATGGAAGAAAGTTAGAACTTGTTTGGATAGGTTTGGAGACTTTGACCTAGGATTTTGTGTCAATTTCGGATAAAATCCGAGATTGGCCCATTTTGGGGGTTGCCATAGGTTAGACGGACCTAGGTAGACGTGCTTGGGTATCTTGAGGGTAGGTTCGTGTCCCCGTTTGGACACGCGAGTTCGTATCGCAGAGTTTTGGGCGTTTCGGGCGATTTGGGATTTTTTTTTCTCCGTGGATTCTACGTGCATGTAAAATTTTGTCACGGACATAGAATCAGAGAGTTAGCATTTTTGTAAGATTTTAGACATTGTTTAGAACACGTAGATAAATTTTGGGTCGATTCCGATTAGGTTTGGCGTGCATTTCGCGAGGTATCGCAAGCCGCACTCCAAGTGTTCGTCAAAATGACCAAATGACCATTTTGACTTAATTTCTAGGTTTTAGGCTTGTGTGCGGATTGGTTTAGCCTTGGGAAGTATGTATTAGGGTTTTGAGTTATATTTGTATATACATATGTATTATATGTATATTGGTATACGTGTATTGGTGTGTTTGGGGTGAATGTGTTTGAGTGTGTATAGGTGTGGTTGTGTGTGTGTTTGTGTGTAGTGTGTGAGTGTTGAGGATAGGTGTGTGTTTGAGTGAGTGAGATAAGGAGAGTGAATGAGTGAGATTGGAGGAAAGGAAGAGGGACTGAGAGAGGGATCGAGATAGGGAGTGAGATTGAGACAGAGGGAGCAGCAGTAGGTTAGTAGCAGCAGCAGCAGTAGAAGGTAGTAGTAGCCAGCAGCAGCAGCAGGCAGATAGCAGTAGCAGCAGCAGCAGCAACATGCAACACCAACAGCAACAGCAACAAACCCCCCCTTTTAGCTAGAGATGAGAGAGAGAGAGAGAGATTATATATATATATATATATATATATATATATATATATATATTATATATATATATATATATATATATATATATATATATAGTTATATGTATAGTTAGTGAGATGAGAAGGGTAAGATAAGGTATCTTAATACCTTAAGATATCAAGGTATTGAGGTAATGGGTATCGGGGCGAGGTATTGGGCTTTTGCCTAGGAATGGGATTAGAGTTGGTTATATATATATATATATATATATATATATATATATATATATATATATATATATATATATATATATATATATATATATATATACGTGTTAGGGTATATATTAGAGGGTATAGGCGGGTGTATAGCGTAGGTTGATATATCGGATACCGAGGGTATCCCGGTATCTCAAAGAGGCGAGTTTGAGGGTTTACTAGCTTAATGAGCTAGTTTTGACCTAGAATTTTAGGGGCACCCTAGTTTGACCTTGAGTTGACCGTAATTGTCCCGGTTGACCGCCAAAGTCAACCTTTGACATAGTTTTGGCCTGGAGTTGACTTTTTGAACCCAGGTTGACTTTTTACCCAGATTTTATCGGTTTGACCCGTTTGACCTAGAACAACCCTAGAAGCTTGTTTTTAGTTATTTTATATCTGTTTAACTTTTTAGAACTCCGTTTAACCTTGCTTTTTGTAATAGGTCTTTGCGACGCCAGTCCGGATCTCGATCCTCACCAGTTGCTCAGGACGTCAGGCGAGTACATACCTCTGATTGTTTCTATTTCATGATAGAGTATATATTACCTGTTCTAGAACTGTTAATACTTGATTCTGACACATTGTTTCATGAGCTGGACTAGTTGGATCCTGTCATGAGATGTTATCCCCCTTACCGTATTCAGCGGGTACTTTATCACGTGTATTTCATCATGTGCTTTGGGTATTGATTCTCATGTGCTTCATGTACTTCGTGTGCTTTCGCTTTCATGTGCGCGAGTTATTTGTCATGTACGTAGCGTGTCATAGTTGGATCCAAGAGTATTAGTGGGTGAGGAGAGTAGAAGTTGGTTATGTGATCAAATCCAAACAGTATTCATGTGTATGTCGGTTATGCAACTAACGCATAACGGAGTTATCGTAGAATAAATTATGTGCAACCCAAGCCGATCACATAACGAAATTGTGCTCAAGGCACTTAGCTAGTATTCCTATTTCTCACATGCAGTTACTTCTCTACTACTTGTATTGTTCTCCAGTTTTATATTACAGTTATTTTATCAGTTCTACCATGTATTTACTTTCTTGTGCATCTTGTATTCTTTTCTATTGCTAGTCATATATACCTTACCATGTATTTGGAGTTGCTTTCAGAGTTATGTACTTTGCTCCAATCTTGACTGGATATATTTTTTAGAGGATCCTGAGGACTTTTGCCCGACTTACTACGGGCCAGGCGTCGACGATTGTTGCGATCCTGAGATAGAGGAGGAGCCCGTCCCAGCTGAGGAGACGCCACTAGCGCCCTAGTATAGCTAGATGGGTTCACTGGATTTATTTTCAGTTGGTTTTGGATGACTGTATTATTTATTTTGCTACTACTGTGAGATGTTGTAGACTCTTAGACTTGGACTGTATATTTTGGATATTGTACTTGCTCTCTTTGGTTCTTTATTTCTTTTATTGATATCTTATCGTGCTTTTACTCTTCTCCTAGTTATTATGATTGAGTTTATGTATATATTATAATGTTGTCCTCCTTTGGAGAGGTTATCTTGACAGGTTATTGTGAGATATAGATAGTTGTGACCTAAAAAATATTCTACCGCCGATTCTGCGGCATAGGCTGGATGTACCCACGACTCATGCCCGATTTTTCGGGTGCGAGTCATGACACATTTTTGGTGGTGGCCCATGCAGGTCATGTTTCTAGGTCTACCTGCGATAGGATATATGATATAGGCTGTGAGAGATTGTTCTCAATCACAACTAGGACCCTACCTGATCTTTTGCTATCTTTAGTTTTTATGAAATTATTTTTTTTTGAAATATTACTGTCCTTCCTTGATGATATCGTATCTTGCACCGTATTGACTTTTTTTGACCTGAGTTCAAGATGCCTCCGAAGATACGGTCTCACCGTACCATTCCAGCAGCTGCCACCGAGAGGTCTGCTACCTCTCGTCCTGCTCGACTTCAGGCAGCTGCTACCGCTCCACTCACCACTCCTGCGGTTGAGGGAGCATCTGCTTCTCTCGAAGATTCTCCTCCACCTGTCGATCCGAGAGCTACCCCTGTTATTCTGGTGGTACCTCCTCCACCACCTCCTGCACCGGTAGACGCTGCCCAGTTATTCGCATTCTTCAGGGAGATAATGGATGCACAATACCGACAGGTAGACGTGATGAGGTTGGGCATTGCGAATACCCACCAGGTGGCCATGACGATAATAGACAGAATGGCTCAGATTCAGCCACAGGCAGAGCAGACACAGCATCCTAGGCCGGGCAACATCATTGACTTTCAGAGGATACGGTCCAAAGAGTTTTGGGGTACAGAGGGGATCCTGTACGCGAATGACTGGATCGAGCATATCGAGGGGATCTTCAGGCTGGCACTGATCCCAGACAACATGCAGATAGAGGCAACGGGCAGCCAAATATTCGATCTTGTCCTTACTTGGTACCGTACTAACACGAGGATAGCAGTATCGGGACTTAGTTGGGAGGCTTTTAAAAAGCTTTTCAAGAAGAAGTTCTTTTCGGATGTGGCTCTCAGTGCCTTGGAGAGCCAGTTTGAGGCACTCTTCCAGGGGAGCATGCTGGTGGACGAGTATGTAGCAGAGTTCTGCCGTTTGGACAGATATATAGAGGGCTTGAGCGAGGCAGCAAAGGCACGAAAGTTCCGCAAGGGTTTGGTCATGGCGGTCAAGTCCTTGACTATGAGTGACCGCGAGACGACCTTCTAGCAGATTGTGAGTGATACTCAGAGGTCTGAGGATGACTTGGAGATGAAGTCCAAGAGGAGTAGAGATGATTTTGGAGCAAGCAGCAGTGCGGGCCCAGCCAAGAGGCCCCATTTCCAGCAGATGAGGCCGTTCCAGCAGACGTCGCAGCACCAAGGTCAGGGTCGTGCGCCTTTCCAGTAGGTGCCCCAGCATCAGAGGCAGGGACAACAACAGGGTCCGAGGCAGCCCATCACTTGTCCTTTCTGTAGGAAGCCGGGGCATGGATGGGACATTTGCAGGAAGAGGCTGGGCAGATGCTTGTTATGTGGTACGGCATATCACCAGTTGAGGGATTGCCCTTCAGCACTCGCTCGTATAGCTCAGGGTAGAGGAGCCACTCAGAGAGGACCAACCAGAGCACCTACAGCACAGCAGAGATGGCAGCCTTTGCAGACTCAACAGCAGAGGTTTGTCCAGTACCAGCAGCAGCACCGAGAAGGATAGCAGGGGCGAGTTTTGCCCTGACCGTAGAGGAGGTCGAGCCCATTGGTGATGTAATCTCAGGTTCTGTTCTTCTTGATTCCATTCCAGCACTTGCTTTATTGGATTCTGGTGCTTCTCATAGCTTTGTGTCTGTATCTTTTGCTGTTAGACACCATCTTATTGCTGAACCTTTAGCTAGACTCTACAAGATTGTGACCGGGGGTGGCATCATCCTAGTCAGTGATGTCTGCAGAGATCAGAGAGTTACCTTGGGAGGTCGAGAGTTGAGTGTATGCCTACTCGTAATGACACTTTTGAGCTACAACATTGTACTCGGGATGGATTGGTTGAGTATGCACCGTGCTAGTATAGATTGTCGTGGAGGCAGAGTATTGTTTAGTCCGACGGGAGAGCCAGAGTTTGAGTTTGACAGAGGAGCAGCGAAGCAGAGCGAGAGAGTCTTCTGCGGAGCCCTGGTGGTAGAGCAGAGGTTGCCACATCCATTGATAGCGGAGTTCATGGATGTCTTTCCGAAGGAGTTGCCAGGGTTACCTCTGGACAGAGATGTAGAGTTTTCTATAGACTTGGTGCCAGGCGCGGAGCCAATATTCTAGCACGTCTATAGAGTCAGCAACAGTGAGCTGGTAGAGTTGAAGAAGCAGGTGGAAGAGCTTCAGGACAAGGGATTTATCAGATCTAGTTATTCTCTGTGGGGTACTCCGATAATTTTTGTGCCGAAGAAGGATGGGTCGATACGGATGTGTATCAACTACAGGGCTCTGAACAATCTCACAATCAAGAACAAGTATCCGCTGTCGCGTATTGATGATCTCTTTGACCAGTTGAGCAGAGCGAGGGTGTTTTCCAGGATTGATCTGAGGACAGGCTACCAGCAGGTGAAGGTCAGGAGGGAGGATATTCCGAAGATGACTTTTCGGACCAGGTATGGACAGTATGAGTTCATGGTGATGCCGTTTGGGTTGACTAATGCCCTGGCAGTGTTCATGAATCTGATGAACAAGGTATTCCATCAGCATCTGGACAGGTTTATGGTGGTATTTATAGATGACATCTTGGTGTATTCGAAGACCCTAGAGGAGCATCTGAGGATAGTGCTCGACTCTCAGAAAGGAGAAGCTTTATGGAAAGATTTTGAAGTACGAGTTCTTCCTTGACAGGGTTGAATTCCTTGGTCATGTGGTGACAGGAGAGGGGATCTCGGTGGATCCGAGGAAGATCATTGCAGTTGAGGCATGGAGTGCTCCGAGTTCAGTAGCAGAGATCAGGATTTTTTTGGGGCCAGCAGGTTACTACAGGAGATTTGTTCAGGATTTTTTCCGGATTGCAGAGCCGTTGTCTAGGCTGACCCAGAAGGATGTGGAGTTTGTTTGGTCAGAGGAGTGCCAGGTCGCCTTTGATGAGCTGAAGAGGAGGTTGACGACAGCTCCAGTATTGACGTTGCCATCGGGGTCTAGAGGATTCACTATCTATAGTGATACATCGGGGAAGGATCTGGATTGTGTGTTACAGCAGAATGAGAGAGTGATTGCCTATGCTTCCAGGCAATTACGTCATCATGAGAAGAACTATCCTACCCACGATTGGAGTTGGCAGCGATCATCTTTGCTCTGAAGTTATGGAAACATTATTTATACGAAGAACGTATGGAGATCTTCACTGACCACAAGAGCTTGAAGTATATGTTTACCCAAAAAGAGCTGAACATGAGGCAAAGGAGATGGTTAAAGTTGATGAAAGACTTCGACATATTATTGCAGTACCATTCAGGGAAGACAAACGTAGTTGCGGATGCGCTGAGCAGGTATCCGGTAGCTATGTTCTTGACTAAAGATCGTTATCTTCTGGAAGATCTAGAGAGCTTGGATATTGAGGTGATAGTGCCTGGCATTGAGATGCAGATATGGGGACTGCAGATTCAGTCAGAGTTAATAGACCGGATCAGGGCTACACAGTTTGAGGATGAGTCCCTGAGGAGCATCAGGGCGCAGGTTCAGATTGGATTATCAGATGACTTCACCATTGCTGATGATGGTTCATTGCGTCACGGTACCAGGTTGTGTGTGCCGAGTGGGTCATTGTGCGAGAAGGTTCTGCAGGAGGCACATCGATCCCAGTACTCTATGCATCCATGTGCCAACAAGATGTATAGAGATCTGAGAGAGCATGTATGGTGGTACGGGATGAAGCGGAGGGGGGTAGCATGCTTCGTATCCTGATGCTTAGTGTGCCAGCAGGTGATGGCGAAGAGGCAGAGGCCAGGAGGGTTGCTCCAGCCGTTACCTATTCCAAAGTGGAAATAGGAGCATGTGACCATAGATTTTGTTTTTGGGCTTTCCCGTTCTCCAGGAGGGAAGGATGCGATTTGGGTTATCGTAGACAGGTTGACCAAAACGGCCCACTTTCTACCATTCAAAGTTGGTACGTCTACGGAGAGACTAGCAGAGATGTATATGCGCCAGATAGTCAGACTGCATGGAGTTCCTGTGAGCATAGTATCAGACTGGGACAGGCGCTTTACTTCGTATTTCTGGAGGAGTCTGCAAGCTAGCTTGGGTACCCAGCTCAAGTTTAGTACTGCATATCATCTACAGACAGACGGTCAGTCAGAGAGGACCATTCAGACCCTCAAGGACATTCTTTGCACTTGTGTTCTGGATTTCAGAGGCTCATGGGAGGTCACTTGCACTTGGTAGAGTTTGCTTACAACAACAGCTACCAAGCCAGTATCGAGATGTCACCATTCGAGGCATTGTATGGACGGAGGTGTCGCACTCCATTATCATGTGATGATATAGGCAAAAGAGCTTTACTTGGCCCGGAGATAGTGGTAGATGCAGCGGAGAAGGTCAAGTTCATTAGAGATAGACTTCGGGTGGCGCAGGACATGCAGCGACATTGGACCGATAGCCACCGAAGACCTTTGGAATTTGAGGTATAGCTTAGAATTTAGATTTTGTTCTTGTGTTTGCTTGTGATTGCTTGTTTTAGATTAAGTACTGAGACCTTGTTTGTGCTAGGTTGGTGATCTGGTGTTCCTGAGGATTTCTCCGACGCGGGGCACTATTTACTTCGGTGGAGGTGGGAATCTTAGCCCACGTTTTGTCGGATCCTTCAGCATCCTTGAGAGGGTCGGCGTTGTGGCGTATAGGCTAGATTTATCGCCTACGCTAGAGGAAGTTCATGATGTGTTCCACATGTCACAGTTAAGACGGTACGTGGCGGATCCCAGTCACATATTGGATCACTCAGAGATTGTGGTGGGCCCTACTCTTAGCTATCCAGAGCAGCAAGTGGAGATTCTGGATCAGCGGGAGAAGGTGTTGAGGAACCGGACTATTCCCTTGGTTCGCGTCGCGTGGAGGCATCACTCTCCAGGGGAGTCGACCTGGGAGAGGGAGGATGAAATGCGCGAGCGATACCCTTATTTTTTCGAGCCTTGAGGTATGGTTCTTTCTTTTTCTTGCATTCCTATCCTAGTTTCGTCTTTTAATTTCGAGGATGAAATTATTTTAAGGAGGGTAGGCTTGTCACTACCCAATTCTAAAAATAGGATTTTCTTTTTATTTTAATTTAGTAAATTATGTATTGATCATAAATATTTGTATTTATATTTAATTAGTTGGATGTATTTATTTTCATTGGTTGTTTTAGGGTTTTACTAGTTTGGACCCGTGTCAGACCCTATTGGACCTTGTCAGACCCTTGTCAGACTCAACCCTTGGTGTAGAATAGTTATTTTATCTTTAATTATCTAGCTGGATTATTTTGGATTAGTTAGATTAGTTTAAGAAACCCTAAACCTAAAACCCTAGTTTGGAAGACTTAAGTTGAGGGTATTGTGGTCTTTGTGTTAGGCTTCTAACCCTAACCCTATTTCTCCTATATGGCCGTCCCCCCCCCTTCCTTTTCATTTCCTTTTATTTCATTTTTCTTCCTCCATTCTCTTTCTTTACTTCTGTCATTTACTTCTCTCCAATTCCAAGTAAGTATTTTCACCTTTCCTCTCTTCCTTTATTTACTTCTCTCATTAATGCAAACTCTAATATTCTATTCTTTCTAACATAGGTGTGTAGAGCCTATATTTGGTGTAGAAGCTTTGTTTGGAGGCTTGGTGTGGTAAATTTTAGGATTTTTGGAGACTTTGGCCTTAGGATTTCAACTCCCAATAGGTAAGCCCTAACTTTTCTCTTAGTAATTACTTTAATATAGTGTAATTAGTAGTTTAGAACCTTTCTAGATCTTAGGGCTACCCATGGGAGAAAGTTAGAACTTGTTTGGATAGGTTTGGAGACTTTGACCTAGGATTTTGTGTCAATTTCGGATGAAATCCGAGATTGGCCCATTTTGGAAGTTGTCCTAGGTTAGACGGACCTAGGTAGACGTGTTTGGGTGTCTTGAGGGTAGGCTCATGCCCTGTTCGGACACACGAGGTCATATCACAGAGTTTTGGATGTTTCGGGCGATTTAGGGATTTTTTTTCTCCGTAGGTTCCACGTGCATGTGAAATTTTACCACAGACCTAGAATCAGAGAGTTAGCATTTTTGTGAGGTTTTAGACGTTGTTTAGAGCATGTGGATAAATTTTGGGTCAATCCCGATTAGGTTTGGCGTGCATTTTGCGAGGTATCGTAAGCCGCACTCCAAGTGTTCGTTGAAATGACCAAATGGCCATTTCGACTTGGTTTCTAGGTTTCGGGCTTGTGCGCGGGTTGGTTTAGCCTTGGGGAGTGTATATTAGGGTTTTCGAGTTTATATTTGTATATATATATGTATTTATATGTATATGGGTGAGTATGTGTGTATTGGTGTGTTTGGGGGTGAGTGTGTTTGAGTGTGTATATGTGTGGTTGTGTGTGTGTTTGTGTGTAGTGTGTGAGTGTTGAGGATAGGTGTGTGTTTAAGTGAATGAGATAAGAAGAGTGAGTGAGTAAGATTGGAGGAAAGAAAGAGGGACTGAGAGAGGGATCGAGATAGGGAGTGAGATTGAGACAGAGGGAGCAGCAGCAGCAGGTAGTAGCAGCAGCAGCAGTAGGTAGTAGCAGCAGCAGCAACAGGCAGTTAGCAGCAGCAGCATCAGCATGCAACACCAACATCAACAATAACCCCCCTTTAGCTAGAGATGAAAGAGAGAGAGATTATATATATATATATATATATATATATATATATATATATATATATATATTTAGTGAGATGAGAAGGGTAAGGTAAGGTATCTCAATACCTTGAGATATCAAGGTATTAAGGTAATGGGTATCAGGACGAGGTATTGGGCTTTTGCCTAGGAATGGGGTTAGAGTTAGTTTTATATATATATATATATATATATATACGTGTTAGGATATATATTAGAGGGTATAGGCGGGGTGTATAGCGTAGGTTGATATATTGGATACCGAGGGTATCCCGGTATCTCAAAGAGGCAAGTTTGAGGGTTTACTAGCTTAATAAGCTAATTTTGACCTAGAATTTTAGGGGCACCCTAGTTTGACCTAGAGTTGACCGTAATTGCCCCGGTTGACCGCCAAAGTCAACCTTTGACCTAGTTTTGGCCTAGATTTGACTTTTTGGACCCCAGGTTGACTTTTAATCCAAATTTTACCGGTTTGACCCGTTTGACCTAGAACAACCCTAGAAGCTTGTTTTTAGTTATTTTATATATGTTTAACTCTTTAGAACCCCATTTAATCTTGCTTTTTGTAATAGGTCTTTGTGACGCCAGTCCGGATCTCGATCCTCACCAGTTGCTCAAGACGTCAGGCGAGTAACTACCTCTGATTGTTTTCATTTCATGATAGTGTATATATCACCTGTTCTAGAACTGTTAATACTTGATTCTAACACATTATTTCACGAGCTGGTACTAGTTGAATCCCGTTATGAGATGTTATCCCCTTTACCGTGTTCAGCGGGTACTCTATCATGTGTATTTTATCATGTGCTTCGGGTATTGATTCTCATGTCCTTCATATGCTTCGTGTGCTCTCACTTTCATGTGCGCGAGTTATTTATCATGTACGTAGCATGTCGTGGTTGGATCCAAGAGTATTAGTGGGGGAGGGTAATAGAAGTTGATTATGTGATCAAATCCAAACAGTATTCATGTGTATGTCGGTTATGCAACTCACGCATAACGGAGTTATCGTAGAATAAATCATGTGCAACCTAAGACGATCACATAACGAACTTGTGCTCAAGGCACTTAGCTAGTATTCCTATTTTCTCACATGCAGTTACTTCTCTACTACTTGTATTATTTTCCAATTTTACATTACAGTTACTTTATCAGTTCTACCATGTATTTACTTTCCTGTGCATCTTGTATTCTTTTCTATTGCTAGTCATATACACCTTACCATGTATTTAAAGTTGCTTTCAGAGTTATGTACTTCGCTCCAATCCTGACTGAATATATTTTTAGAGGATCCTGAGGACTTTTGCCCGACTTACTACGGGCCAGGCGTCGACGATTGTTGCGACCCTGAGATAGAGGAGAAACCCGTCCCAGCTGAGGAGACGCTGCTAGCGCCCTAGTATAGCTAGGTGAGATCAACTGGGTTTGTTTCCAGTTGATTTTGGATGACTGTATTATTTATTTTGCTACTACTGTGAGATATGTAGACTCTTAGACTTGGACTGTATATTTTGGATATTGTACTTGCTCTTTATGGTTCTTTGTTTCTTTTGTTGATATCTTATCGTGCTTTTACTCTTCTCATAGTTATTGTGATTGAGTTTATGTATATATTGTAATGTTGTCCTCCTTTTGGAGAGGTTATCTTGACAGGTTATTGTGAGATATAGATAGTTGTGACCTAGACAATGTTCTACTGCCGATTCTGTGGCGTAGGCTGGACGTATCCATGACTCATGCCCAATTTTTTGGGTATAGGTCGTGACAGCAGTTTTTTGTTCTATCATTCTCAATACGAACATTAAATTATTAAGCAAACAAGAATTTCAAAAACTCAGATTCATTATTAAGGCGTGCAAGAATCAGAGAACGAAGTTATGCCCACTCACCTAGATCAGTCATCTTCTGGTTCAACAAGGAGCTATTCAAGAAGGTTTTTTTTTTTGAGTCAGCAAATCGATATCTCTTGTACATAGTGCCAATGCAGAGCGGGGCACTGCACGAACTGCCCATACCGAGTCCTGAAAGTTGTCTTTGGAATATCTTCCTTCTTCACTTTCACCTGGTGATATCATGACTCAAGTCTATCTTTGAGAATACTTTTGCTCCTCTCAACTGATCGAAAAGATTATCTATCCTCAACAGCGGATATTTGTTCTTGATAGCGAGGTTGTTTATAGCCCTATAGTCGATACACATGCGTACCGACCCATCCTTCTTCGGTACAAACAATACCGAAGTACTCCACGGTGATAAACTAGACTGGATGAAGCCTTTGTCCTGTAACTCATCCATCTGCTTTTTCAACTCCGCCAGTTCGCTATTGTTCACCCTATAGACATGCTGGAATATTGGCTTTGCTCCTGGCACCAAGTCTATAGAGAACTCCACATCTCTGTCTGGTGGCAACCCCGGCAACTCTTCCAGAAATACATCCATGTACTATGCAATCACAGTATGTGGTGGCTCATGTTTTTCCAACATAGCTCCACAGAAGACTCCCTCACTCTGCTCCGCGGCTCCGAGACAGTGGTACATGAAGTGATTCTGTAAGAAGGACAAGTCACACTTGGTCTGCTAGTTGAGGAAGAGCTTGTATGGTCTGAAGCAGGCTCTGAGACAGTGGTACAGGAAGTTTGAGTCGTTTATGGGAGAGAATGGTTACGCATGGACAACGTTGGACCACTGTGTATTTGTGATGTACTTACTCGTACCCGGTGTAAGGGTACGAGTATGTGGGTACGTCCAGCCTACGCCACATCATCGACGGTAGAATGCTGTCTAAGGCAATATAACTATCTAAACATCTCACATAATATAATTAAGAGTACCTGTCATGCTATCTCAACTCCAACTGGAGGAACAAAATAATAATGTAATATTGGTAAACAATACTCAATCACAATATCAAACTAAGGAGGATGAAAGCACGATATGGAATAAAAGAGAAATACGATTCACAAAATATCCTCAAGTCCAATACTATAAGTCTAGGCTCAACAACTCTCCAAAATAATATATATACATGCCATGAGCCCAAAATAAGACTAGTACAAGTCCAAAACTATATAACTAGGACTCCTCGGTCACTGGTACTATGTCCTCCTGCTCTAGGGGAGTATCCTCTAGTGGCTCACCATCATGTGGGCCATAATAAGTGGAACACAGCTCCTCTAGCCAATCATCTGAAAAATATATCCAATCAAGAAAGGAGCAAAGTACAAAACTCTGAAAGCAACTCCAAATACATGGTAAGCATATATGACGAGTAATAGAAAAGAATACGAGATGCACAAGTATTAAGAATAGAAAATACAGGTGAGAACATGCAAATAATCACAATAAAGAACTAAAAAATAAATATTGGTAATATGGAAATGAACTGCAAGTAGAAGAACAAGAATACTAGCTATGTGGTTTAGAGCGCAAGTTCGTTATGTGATCGGCTTAGGTTGCACATGAGGTAAATAGGGTAACTCGATTATACGTGAGGTGTATAATCGACATACACATCAGATAAATAGGGCTTGATCACATAACCGACTTCTACTCCCCCTCCCTAACCAATACTCATGGATCCAATTACGACACGTTACGCACATAAATACAGTATAGTCACACTAGCACACGAAATAATGGATGCACAAGAAACACATAAAATAATATCCGATGCACACGACGAAATACATGTGTAAGGAGTACCCGCTGAACACGGTAAGTGATAACTTCTCCTGATCTAATTGGTCTCATGACACATAATTGATGTGTCAATTTCGTAATTCTCCCTAATTGGACATAAATCACCATGTAACTTTCTCAATACAATTCATATGGACTCAATTCTTGATCCTATGGGTAGCCCTAAGCCAAAAGGTGATTCCTAATGGTTAGATGCATGAATTAGAGTCTAAATTAAGAGGTAAATTCAGAATTTACCTATTGGAAGATAGATTCCCAATAAAATGCATAATGGACACGATCCGGACACGATCTCCTTGCCACAAGCTCATCTTCCTAATGCTCCTTGCCAATCCAAGCACCAATGCTCCTTGCTAATAAAATTGAGAGAGAAATAAAAGTGAATTGAGAAAATTTGTGGAGAGATGAGTCAATTGGGGATCTAGAGAATTGGGGATCTCAAAATGAGTGTAAAATAAAGAGGAGAGAGAGAGAGATGAGCTCTCCCTATAGGGGTCAGCCAGGTTTTCCCCTTCCCAAGCATCCTCACATGACCAAAATACCCCCACTTGCAATAGATGATAAATAATTAAGGAGGGCTATGTTGGGAAGTCTCTAACTAATCCAAATTAACTCTAATTCTTCTAATAAATTGGTGGAAATTGGCTATGGGGCTTAGGTCCATGTTGGACTTACTAGTTGTCATGATAAGTCTAATTGGGTTCACATGTGTCAAGTCTACTAATAGGCTAGCCTCCTAACCATAAATAAATAATACAAGTCACAGATAATTATATAGCATACTAATAAATAAATAATTAATACAAGTATCAATTAAATATTTATAGCACCATAATATTAATATTTATTCCTAAAAATAATACACATGCCAAATTATCAAACTACCCCTAGTTGAAAAAGTGAGGGTGACAACTTTGCCAAGGATGATTTCATCATTTTACTGCTCTATGTTGATGATATGCTGCTGGGGGGTCGAAATGCCACTAGGATAGCGGAGTTGAAGCGCCAACTGGGTGCGGCCTTCTCTATGAAGGATTTGGACGCAGTGAAGACTATTCTTGGGATAGAGATTGTAACACCCCGTTCCGCTTAAGCGGACTGCCGATTCAAACGGCAAAAGTATAATGTCCCAAACCCGCTTTGCTCAGGCGAGAATACTCGTTTGAGGCAAAGGATATCCAGACTTGTCCCTACAGGAGTTCGGCTTAGACTTTCAGAGGCTCGCTCGACTTATCGCTCAACCGAGGCGAATCATCGCTAAGGTGGGTGGCTGCGGTGAACTTGTCTTTGCTTAACCAGCACACTTAAAATATAGAATGATACATGCTAGTCGCTAGGTAAATCACCCCCTGCATACTAATAAGAATACAATGCACCTAGCTAAGAGAATAATCCCAACTTGTATTGCTTGTGTTAGAACATGGAATTAAAACATTGCTTATATTCAGACCCTCGCATGCTACCCTAGATCATGTCGCTCGGGAAGTTCCTTACGGTTTCACCCCTCGGCTTACCTTCGGGCCCGAGCTAATGAAAATGATTATGTTTATACAAATGCATGCTTGCCTGCTTGTATATTGCCTCGTTCAATGCTTGTCGCATAAACTATGCTTCAAATTGTGTAACACTGTGCATGCCATGCATTCATCTAGTTCTCCTCGAAAGACTATCTAATAGTCGTTCCGTGCAAGAATGAACCTGCAAGTATCCGGGACCGTTAGGTCGCCAAGGCGGTTACCGAACCAGGAGATTGTATCATGTCAAGTAAAGAAAGAAGCAAGACTCATTGAGGTATTCGGATCTCTGCAAGTCTCTCTCGAGCGGGCTAGAGGGTGTATGCGTTCTTATTGCTACATCCATCTCAGCCCAAGAGACTACGCACATCCAATGGCTAAGTGAATCAAGAATTAACATATTCATAATCCAGTGAATCTGAAACCCAAGATTTGCATGTCGCGGACAATTTGGAAATATGGTACAGTTTTGCAGACGGTCACCGGAGCACTGGGACCGATCTGATCGAAACTTCATGATAGTCTCTCGAGCGGGCGGGTTGGTATGCTTCGCCTCGAGAACCTAGCGTTGCATACCACTCTCGCATAAGACTAAATTGGTCTTTTATGGCTATGCCAGCGACAAATGTTCATATAGATAAGTCATCCTCGCTTAGCGGCTATCCGCGTGCGAGTCATTGCATCGCATTAAAAGAACAATTAAACGCCTGAACGATCATAACACAGTGTTTGTATATATTATTGCCCCCGAATGTTTATAAATGCTCGTGCTTGAATTAACAATGTTTGCCTTGGACAGGGAAGGACAAATGGTAAGTTAGTAAATCTCACCGTGTTTTTTCTTATTTCGCATGGCGCACTGCCACACGAGTTAGGCTATTAAATCTTGCCATAAAACTGATCCTAAGGCAACTAGAAAGACAGCATAAATAGTTGGTGCACGAAACCTATATTACGTGTTTGGATTTGACGAGCGGGCGAGTGGCCTCCCCACCAGTGCATTCGTGTACTGATAATCCACCAGGTTGTTTGCAGGGTGTGGGAGAACCTCGTTCGGTGCGGATGCCTCCTTCGTGCGTGCTAAGACGTGGAGTCAATCCGAAGCCTTGGAGCGTTGCGTCCGGAACTGAAGCACATATACAAGACATAATGTTGGAACATCATCTCTACATCATTCCACAAATTATAGCAACTTGGCACGCTTTTACTGTTTCAGAGAGAGGCTTGAGCGACTTGTAATCTCGGCTATGCGCCGCCTGTAACACATGTTCAATATTAATAAAAGAGCTTGCTTTACTTTAACTTGTGTTATTCAATGCTTCCGCTATTGTCGACTCAGTGAACTTGTTACCAAATCGCCTATGCGTTTATGACTCCACTGCACTCGGACAATCTGTGTGATCCTGTGGCTTAGAACTCTTACCGCCAGCCAATGAACCACGGCCTTGCACGGGCGCGACTCACGCTCGTCGGCATCATGCCCGGATGGGTCGAAGCGATCGTCCCGCGGAAGCGCTGGAGCGGTGATTCTCGCCTAGCGGGGACGGCCGATTTAGCCTGCGGGAGATCAGGGCGTGACAGAGATCAGCCGAGAGAGAGAGAGAGTCCAAGCTGCTACACTTGTCCCAAAAGAAGTACATTCACCGGGTACTTCAGAATTTCGGGATGACGGATCGAAGAAAGTGAGTAACCCCAATGCGGCTCACTTTAAGTTCACTGAGGAGCAGTGTCCATCTACCAAGGACAAGAAGGAAGATATGGAGCGGGTTTCTTATACCTCAACTGTGGGGAGTCTTATGTATGCTATGGTGTGTACAAGGCCAGACATTGCTCACGCAATTGCACAGTTAGCAGGTATACTTTCAATCCTGGAATGGTACATTGGAGTGGGATCAAGTGGATCCTACAATATTTTTAGGGCACTGCCGATTGAAAACTTTCTTTTGGTGGTGACGAGCCAAACCTGGTTGGGTATACCGATGCTGATATGGCTGGAGATGTAGACACGAGGCGATCGACTTCGGGCTATGTGATGATGTTTGCTGGTGGAGGAGTATCGTAGCAGTCGCGGTTGCAGAAGTATGTTACCTTGTCGACGAGAGAGGCATAGTATATTGCGGCGACAGAGGCTTGCAAGTAGTTGATGTGGATGAAGAAGCTGTTGTAGGAAATTGGGCTAAAGCAAGAGCAGTATCATTTGCTTTGCGATAGTCAGAGTGTTATTCACCTTGTGAAGAACCTGACATTTTATAGCCGGTCCAAGCACGTTGAGACCCGATATCATTGGATACGGGATGTTGCGAAAAAGAATGAAGAAGCGCTTGAGAAGGTTCATACAGATGGCAACGGAGCAGACATGTTCACAAAGATTCTTCCAAGAATTTTTTTTGAATACTATAGGCGGATCGTCGGGATGACGACCCCCTCCACATAGTTGTGAAAGGAAAGATTTGTTAGAGTGGGTGGAGTTCCCAAGCTATGTGAAGAATACCTCGGAGTGCGACGAGCGCCATCCGTGTGTCGAAAAAATTCGAAAAGTACATCGAGCGCCGTGTATTGAAATATTTATAGTAAGCAAATATTATATTGGATTTCCATCTTTGACTTTAATTATATATTTATGATTGGATCTTTCATATATTAACTTTCCATATAATTAGGATATCATTTATGGTAAGCTAATTTATAATTTAATTTTTATTAAATATATGATTGAATGTAATTGGATTTTCATAATTATTTTTGGCTTCCATATATAGATTTTCATTTGGAAACCATAATTCATGCATGTTTGTGGTGGAAAACGAAAGAATGAAAATGTATTCAAGATGGGGTTTACACGAAATCCGCCTTCTTTGGTTTACAAACAAACTTGTACAATTTGATCCTATACGAGGATGTGGGAGTACAATTTATTTAATCTGGGTAAATATTGCTATAGGTGTCTGATCTGCAGTCGATCACTTTAGCCCTTGGACCACACGATGATGAAGAAGTGCCGTAGAAGACATGAAGCAGCTTCGAAGGTTGCAGAAGAGGGTGGATGCACGATGCCAAAGTCGTCGATCCCTACTCTTTATCTGAGCTCCGGATTCTTCTCTCTATCTCTCTTGACCTCTGATTCGATCTT
This sequence comes from Iris macrosiphon, assembly GCA_036927795.1. NCBI lineage: Eukaryota > Viridiplantae > Streptophyta > Magnoliopsida > Asparagales > Iridaceae > Iris > Iris macrosiphon. The sequence continues at coordinate 143,284,787 of JAYESA010000008.1, forward strand.
TTTGGAGGCTTTTAGACCAATTCCTTCTACCTTCCAATTTGTCGACCTTGTTCCTCATTGATAGAGGTCTCTATTTATAGAGTTTTAGTGACAGTGACCACTCCGTCGGTATAGAAACCGAGGAGTGGAAAGTACAGCACCCTTTTGCACAACGGTTAAAATAACCAATGCCTGCGTATAGATGTCACGCCCCAGTCCCAAAAGTACATAGGATTAGGAACACGTAAGCATGCCAGCCGCATGGATATGGCAACTCCAATATATGGAAACCAAAATTCACACGTACGCTGTAATATGAATATCAATCCACAAGTGGTATAAAATGTATCACAAGTCACATGGTATAATCTAAATCTCATCCGCAAAAATCAGATATAAATAATAACCAGCATCTATATAACTAGATCTCAACATAAATATCTAAGGATGATAGTTGGATGGAAACAAATCCACTACCAACTCGAATGGAAAAGTACAACACAACAAATACAATATAGGAATACCAGCTAACAACCATGGCCTCGAAGAGAAGACATCCTCGCAACACAAGTAATCATCCAAATCTGCGCTCCTGCAATTACTCAAGAACAGATACACCTGGCAGAGGACCAGGTCCTCAGAGGGACGTAACAAGATACAGAAAATACGAGCCAATTTGAATACAGTAAACAAGCATATTATTTGAAAATAAATAAGTACGCTGTACAAGACCATCTATATGAATGCAAATGAGGACAACTTTTCGACGTATGGGCAAGGGTAGGCTACTCGATCTAATCCTCACAACCTCACGCTCGTCAGTGGACATCATCAGCCGACATACCTCTGGGGTAGCGACCCTCGGACTCCATCAATCGACATACCTCTGGGGTAGCGACCATCGGACATGACCCACCATAGTGCGTGCTAGTGACTACGGTGTTACCAGAGTGGTTAAAAGCCCATACGCCTAATGATTGTCCTCTATGATACTAAGTGCCATGTGTGTGTCAACATATCTAATACATAGTAATGACTGAAAGAAAACTACACATGCAAGAATAAACAGAAATACAATAAATATACAAAAATATACTAAGCATGCAAAATACTGTAAACAATTTGGCAATGTATCTTGCCTGGGGTCCTGCTGCTGGTATGAATCAGAGTCCAAGTCACCGTCCAAATAGCCTATGTATTACAAATTTATCACGTCAAAAGATAATTTATTTTAATTTATTTAATTCTGGAATAATTACTCTAAAATTCTATTTTAATCTTATTATTCTGATTTTTATGTTAATTCCTAAATTTTGTCCAAATAAACTGAATTTTTTCAACTCGAGACTCAGGGCACGCAAATCGAGACGATCTGTTGACCAAAAAGTCAACCGACACAAACTCAACTTTCATGCATGATTTCCTGTAGATTTCAGCGTCAAAAATATGCTGGAATTTATGGCTCGTCCGAATTCAAATTCGTTTGGGAATTATGGCACATACAAATTTTATATTGTGCACCGATGGTTAAATTCTAACCTAGAAGTTCTACAGAATTAACCGTATATAAATAATTAGAATTAAATTCTGGAAAAAACATATGTCAATGATCTCGACATTAGCTTTCCGAAACTTTAAACGGTTCATGATTCTGATTCCTGGTTCTCCCGGAATCGCGAAAATATTAAAACACGTCTATTTTCGGATATACTGTGCTCTACGAATTTTCCAGAATTTAATACTCATAATTTCGTAAAATAAATTATATAATCAGAAAGCTAACCTCAATATCTTTCTAACACAAGAAACTAGGCCTCGTTTGGAGTGCGGAGCTATGCGCAATGGTTTGTGGAAGATAAAGGAACTCTAGATAGCAATTCTCCAAAATCTCTCTCTAAAATAATGGGATAATTAGGGTTATAATAATACATATATATAGGGATGTACCTGCGGCTGAATGGATATTTATAGGCTGACACGTGTCAGAATCTGATTGGATGGTTTTTGTTATATTATTTATTTTTGATTTGCCTTTATCAAAATATTATTTAAGTCATTTTAAATCTAAATAACTCCAAATAAATATTAAAAATAATCATAAAAATCTGGAAAAATTACATAAAATATATTTTGAACCTATAAACCCTAGAAAATATTTGGGACAATTTTATATTCATAAGTTTACTACTATAATTAGGAGAAGCTCTAAACATTAGTTTATCCATTTAACTAAAAATAAATACTAACATTATTCCAAAAATTCTGAAATAATTCCAGAAAATATATAATAATATTATAAACCCTAGAAAATAACGTGGGTCCATTCTATATTCCTGGGCTTGCACAATAAATTCTACAAGTCCTAAAAATTAGTTATTAGTCTAAATAACTCCCAATAAATACTAAAAGTATTCAGAAAATTCCCAGAAAATTCTAGAAAATATATTTGACTATTTAGAACCTAAAATAAAATTTTGGAATATTTTTAATTAAGTTTGAACATAAAATAAATTCTTCAAAGTCCTAAAAAATTAATGTTACTAGTTTTTAATTAACTAAAAATTATGAAAAAATCTCAATAATCTAAAATAGCCTAAAAATAATTCTAAATAAATATTTATATAAGTAAATATACTAAAAAATTTATTTTCTAATTAAATAAGAGAATACTCTAAATAAATTCAACATCTATAATAAATATAATAATATAAAATATACACAAAATACCTATTTTGGGTGAGGGAGTTTACAATAGATGATCCTTTGAATGAGCGTGTGACGCGGGTCCAACTAAGGGACAAAACGCGTATAATCGCTACGAAGATCACGGAGTAGAAGCCACTTAGGTAGGTATCCCTTGTGTAGAAGAGGTGGGCGTAGAAGCCAATGTCTGTCACCATGGCGTAGAAGCCAAGCAGGCATAGAAGCCGAATAGGCGTAGAAGCCGAGCGGTCATAAAGGCCGAGTGGGCGTAGAGGCCGAGTGGTCATAGAGGCCGAGTGGGCGTAGAAGCCGAGTGGTCATAGAGGCCGAGTGAGCACAGGAGCTGAATGGGCGTAGAAGCCGCTGCGTACCGTGCCAAAGTGCTGATGTGGACGTCTTAGCCGGAATTACGACTTTTGAAGATATAATCAAATCTCTTGCATTAAATGTAGATATTTGCCACCATCATGTGCATTAAATACAGAGGCGTGTTTTTGAAGGTCTGCAGCCCTTCTGTGCATCAGTCGCAGAGACGTGCCTCGAGAAACTGTCACCGCTCTGTGCATTAGACGTAGAGACGTGCCTCGAGCAACTGTCATCGCTCTGTGCATTGGACGTAGAGACGTGCCTCGAGCCCCGTACGGAGTGCAGTTTTTGATGTGGCAGGCGGTTTGTCTACTGCAGAGCGTAAACAGCTCATGTCTGCCTGTGTAAAACAAGGCAGCGTATCCCTTCGTGCACGTAAAAGCAGTTTACGCAAAGGAGATGGCGGTAAATGACAGCCTGGGTTGCAGTGCTGTGCCATCATTATAGCCGTCGTCTGGGTAGTCGAGTAGTATCCCTTTGTCAGAAGTCCAGACGTCAGGTTCATTGCAGGATCTGACAGGTTCATTTCGGAGAATACGAAGCGTCTCTCGTACACTTCAATGCTGCGTTGAAAGAGGATGGGTTTTACGCCCAGGAGCCGATGAAGCACCCTGTTTACGCTGAAGCGGTTTGGACGTACTGCCTTACGCGGATGGTCCTTTGAGCTTATATTTCACGCTGTATTTAGCGGAAAAAGCTCTGTTGCACGTTTGATGGCTCTGAAGGCCTCTGTTTACGCTGCTCTGCATCAATATGCTGCGTATAGCCATCCGGCGTATTTTTCATGCTTCTACAAGACCCCCTTCAAAGCTTTCAAATTCCTCGGAATTTGGAACGCTTTGAATGAAGCATGAACCGCTCCTCGTAACTCGAAACGTTTCTGAATGGAGCGTTGAAACGGTCGATGCTGACTTTATGGCGGATTTATTGGGGACCGGTGTGACCTTTTTCGCCTATAAAAAGGCTGAGGGTTTAACCTGTTCTCCCCATATTTCCATCACCATGCAGAGATGATCGCCGGAGTTCGTCGGGTCGACCTGAGGAAGAAGGAGATCATGTTCTTCCAGCGTGTAAGGAGCCGAAAAAGATGACGTCTTCGAGCAAGTGTCCACTGCAACGATGGATCATGGAAGGATATCTTAGCCTCCCTTGCTTGGGATAATCAGCAACTTTATATGACGGTTCTTCCAGGAGAAGGGAAGGGTCGTATTAGACCATACTGCTTGCAGGCTGTATATTCCCCCCTGAGACCTCCGCGGATGAGAGCAGCAACTAGCTCTGACCTCGGGTATTGAGTTGGGTGATATACCTCAACTCAATCTACCATGGCGTTGGGCGTAGGAAAGCAGTACCCTGCTTTTCTGTTGGAGGATGGGTCTATGCCCAGTTTTGTATCCTCCCGCCACTGATCATCTTCTTGGAAGAAGAGGAAGACCATCACCAATGCGAGAACCTGTCAGAACAGCTTCTCGGTGCGATCTTCAGACGATGATGAGGAAGCCCTTTGTCGACGGGGTTTCCCTCAGATGTAATCATGAAAATGAAGAAAAACCCTTGTAGATTGGATTTCCCTCATATGTAATCATGACTTTAATCTTTAACAAAATCGTCTTTCTTCTTCATATAATCATCTTGCCATACGTTGCTGTGAAGTCTGAATATGTGTAGCTTCGACACGTCTGATTCTTTACGCCGATTCTGATAGAAAGAGTATTTAGGCCCTGTCCTGTCTTTTACGCATAACTAGTGATGCGCAGAAAGCCGCTTTAGCATTCGAGTGTTCGAACTGTTCTGTTGTCAGGAATGAGGAACCACGTAGAATTCTGAACTGTTGTTTTCACTTCTGTGTAAACAGAATTCTTGTTTCAGACTTCATCTTCAAGAATGACTTCTCGAAAATCCCTTGGAACATGGTCGAGGAATGGCTGTCAAACTGAGTTGTGCCATCTTTGATAGATGAAATATTCGGACTGGAGTCTGGATGAACCTCCAATTGACCCGAGAAGAGTAATTTCTAAATGTTTGAACTCTGTATATTTTGGGTACTTGGGATATTTTGAGGTAAAGAAGGAGTATCTTCTGTGTGAACTCCTGTAATCGACCGCCTTGAGAACTGTTCGGATATGCGGAAAGTCAGAGATCCGTAGTGTAGATGAGCTGAAAATCCTGAGTTCGTAGCCTATTGAGCGTAGAAAGCCACCGAACGTGAAATCGTAGATTTGTAGCTTCTGAGCGTGAAGTCGTAGGTTTGTAGCCTCTCGAGCATAAAAGCTACCGAGCACAAAGGCATCCGGGCGTAAAACCATAGACTTATAGCTTGCGAGCGTAAAACTGTAGATCTGTAGCTGTCGAGCGTAGAAAGCTTCTTAGCGTAGAAAGCTTCTTAGCGTAGAACTGTAGATTTGTAGCATATGAAAAAGAAATCTTCCGAGCGTAAGGTTATGGATCTGTTGCCTCCGAGCGTAAACTAAACGCCACCGAGCGTGAGATCATCGATTTGGTATCTGCTGAGCGTAAAGTCGTAGGTTTGTAGCCTCTCGAGCATAAAAGCTACCGAGCATAAAGGCATCCGGGCGTAAAACCATAGACTTATAGCTTGCGAGCGTAAAATCGTAGATCTGTTGCTGTCGAGCGTAGAAAGCTCCTTAGCGTAGGAACCGCTGACCTGTTTTTGCACGAAAAACTCTTCGAATTTGCTGACTGTCCGCCTTTCGAGAGTAGTGGGCTGACGTAGTACCCAATCATAACCAAATATTAATTGTGAGATTTGGTTGGGGTTTCGAGGAGTCCGTCCGAGGATTCGAGGAGTCGACCCGAACTCTATATATATCCCAAGCTTTTGAGAGTAAAACTTTTCATCCGTCTTCTGCGAAAGAGAGCCTTCGACTGTTTGAGTTTTTTCCCTCGTTCTTTCTCCGAGCACTCCGAGTTTTCAGAAATGGCGCCGAAACAAATCCCCTCCACTAAGGGAAAGAGTATAGATTCTTCTTCTCGTTCTTCTGCCCCAGCGAGAGAGTCTTCGGTCGGGCAAGGTGAACTTTCTTCTGAGCGAAGTATCCCGCCGACGAGCAGCGCACCCGGCCTTAGAGGTAGAGCCTTTGGGATGACAAAGAACGACGAAAAATCCTTCGCACACGTTGAACGTGACCGCGCTAGGTCGTCTTCTGTGCTGATAGCCTCTTTGAGGAAGATGACGCACGGAGACGTTTTCATTCTTTACGTCCACATTTCTAATGTGCCAGCGTAAAAACTCCATATTTTCGCAGTTTTGAGCGTAAAAGCTCTGACTGCTGAAAACTTGGTGTATACTATAAAATTTTAGCTTTACGCTTGTGGATGGGACCTCCGGCGTAATAACTAAAATTTTGGCAGTCTGGCGTAAAGCACGGACTGTATACCGTCAATTACGCTTCTGGACGTGACTTCCGGCGTAAAATGACCAAATTTGTACAGTCTTGGCGTAAAGCACAGACTGTCGTTTCTTTATGTTGCAAGATTTGTAATGACGTTTTTTCCTTGCACTTTTGCAGTTAACTTGCATGAGTCTCCACTGGCCGAGGTGATGGGTTCCGCTGCAGGGATGCTGCACTCAAACTATCTGGAGGATCTGTCCCACGTGACATTTCCTATCTCCGGACCTCAGTATCCTGAAGGAAGGGAGATCTTGATATCGGCTCAGGGTGAGCGGACGTTGTTGAACATGATTAACGGAGAGCCCCTGACGTACATAGACGGGGACCAGTACATCAAGCCGGCTTTTCTCTTTGGGGACATGATTGACAAACAGTCCCAAACGAAGCCCAAGAGAGAACCCTGGGTTTTTTTCGCCGAGAGTGTGGTCTTGTATCTGCCCACGATGCCGAGAGATTATCCCATCTCGGCTTTCTCCCATGCTACACATCCCAGGAGGATGTCGTGGACGCTGACTCCCGATCTTCACGGGAAGCCGGGAAGATCTTTTATTTGAAAGGAGCTGATCAGGGGTCGTTTGTCAGCCGTCCTTCCGGCGTTGTGACGGTGTTCAGGGGACTGTGCCCGGACAGCGTCCCGAGTGAAGACAGTTCAGTGATCCAGCAGGTCCAATTGTCGACTTTCTGCAACGACTTCATGGGGCGAGGGGGGTATACCCCAAGGAGAATCCTCGGTGCAATGAGCACCCCAACAAACCTCCGATGGGCTTGCCTAGTTGACTGGGCCTTGAAGCATTTTCGGAGAGAGCTGAAGGGCATTGGACTGTATGCTGCTGTGAGTGCGACGAGTGTTGGGTTGCCTCCCAACCCTAACCTGTTTCTGGCACTGATGGAGCGATACATTTCGCTCACCGGGACCTTCGCCACTCCACTGGGGGAGTTAGGGTTGGCCCTCCATGAGATGGCAGTGATCTCGAGACTGCCGATGGAGGATACCCCATATGAAGAGTATGTTCCCACCAACCGGGAGTTGGAGGACTCGGATCCTCGGGCGGTCAAAGTATATCAGGAGCTGATGTGCCACTACTTCGCGTGCACTGCTTTTTATGATGAGCCTTCTGATTTGGCTCACACCACTAAGTGGACGTCCTACCTCTTCTTCCACCGGGCCAGGGCCGCCAAGTCGGAAAAAGTCTCGGGGGGCAAGAATGAGCCTGTGAACTGTTTGGGCGTGCTCAGTGCCCAGGTCGTCGAGGATCTTATGGAGGATGCTAAGGCTCCAGATCAGATTCTTAATGACGGGGTAGGAAAGTATCCTGAAGGCACTAAGGCCTACAGTTACTTGAGGCGCTGCCGCAGGCCTTTGTCCAAGGAAGCCCGGCTGGCTGGTTTCCTCTCCATATGGCTGCGTCGAGTAGTGGTGCCCAGTATCGCGTCTGCGGACCGCATTCACCGGAACATCCTGTGGCCTGCCGTGCGTCTGGTGTTCGGGGCAAGACTGGACTTGCTCCCTGCCATGGTGTGCCGTATACAGGCTGGCCTGAGAGCCATGACTGATGGACTGATCGTCGATGAAGCTCGGCGTGATAGCTTTCCCCGGGTAGAGTTATCATACCTGTACTTGATGGGATGGTTAATTCTTCACAACCCCCGGGTGATGTCTCCCGGCCCTGGTAGTAGCACGGGGGGTAGTTTCTTGCTGAACTACAAGGACTCCCCCTGGAATATGAACACAGTTTTAGACTGTCGGCTGGTGCTGAGCCTCAGTCACGGCTGGAAGCTCCTCTGCACTATCCCCTCTGTGTATCGCAATCAGTCGGGGATTAGGCTTGAGGATTTAGGTGGAGAGAAGACCAATCTTTCTCCGGAAGCTTTTAATTGGTTGGTCTGCATCAGACCCTCCCATTTGCTGTACAAAAGTGAAGATCATTGCTTCTTCGAGCCCTACTTGCCCAGTCGGTTCGCCAGGCAGTTTGGGTACGATCAGCTGCACGTGGGCAATGCCGTCACCAGCTTCAGGTCCAGGGGCGGACTCATTGATGGAGCCAGAGGATGGCGATATTTTATCATGGGTTGCACGGGAGCAATCTTTATCGTACCGGCCGTCACACTCTCCACGGAGCTGCGCATCCTCCATTCGTATGCCCAGTTCTACGTGGCGATCAACACCTTCCATCGCGATTTTGACATGCGTGGAAGCTTTAGGGTGCCTTCTCCCAAGCCTGTGGGAAGGGTCGAAGTCCCCTCGGTTTCATCTGACGAGGGTGAGGAGTCCGTCACTCCGGATGAGCCTCTGGTGTCGGTGCCGAGGTGTGAAGTCCCTCCGCCTGCGGGGGCTTTGGCAGTCTCTGGGAAGCGAAGGGCTCCTGCTTCGAAGCAGACTTCCCCTCGCAAGAGGAAGAAGAAGACGGTTAATCGTTCTCTCCGGATTCCTGGTATTGAGGCTCCTAGAGAGGATCCTGCTGTCTCCCCTGTTGGGGATGTCTCTTTGATTGGAGGTTCCTCGCCTTTCGGAGAGGGACCCTCAGTTTCGGCTGGCGGTGCCGGAGAACCCCTGCTTGAGTCTGCCGTTGCTGCCACCGCCTCCGGTAGTAGAACGAAATCGCCTGCGTGGCCGAGGCAAATGAGAGAATCTTTCCCTAGACCAGCAACGGATGAAACTCCTGCCGTGTCCGTGAGCATGCCTAGCGAGATTCCAGCTGACGAACCTCGACTGCGTCTTGGTGAGGGCTCGGTAGAGCACCTGGCGATGTCGGTTGGCCCACTCCCTTCTCCAGGTATGACAGTTCGTATTGCGTCATTAAGGCGTGATTTAGCTACATCGGCTTCATATTGATATCAACTTTCTTGTCCTCTTCTCAGGGGACGGCGTCCACGGGGAGTATAGCGTTGAAGCGCCTTCTGGCTCTGCTCGGGCTCCTGGCGATGATACGGAGGCGCCCGACTTCGAGGAGGAAATATCTTCGGGGGCCCGCTCGCCCGGAGTGGTTTTGTCATCTCAAGAGGAGGACGAACTCGTTATCGTGACCTCGCCTCTCGTGAGTATGCCGATGACTTCGACCGTCGTTGTCGCACCTCCTTCGGTCGCACCACCCGTCGAGGCGGCGGCTGTGGCCACCTCGTCTGCAATCATTCCTGGAGGGGGACTCGCCAATATCGCGGCTACTCCTGGCATCCAATCGGATCTAGTTGCGCTGACCGAGCAATATACCAGCCTCTTTTACACCAGTTTGAAAACGCTGATATCAATGGTGTTGGCGAAGAATCTAGACTTTGAGCGTCTGAAGAAGGCTTCTCAGTTTTCGATCGGGGCGGTCAGGGAGTTCGGCGATTCTGGGGTAGCTGACGCCCTAGAGGCGATGGTTAATGGTTTGGAGCAACCTATTAACGAATACTTGCAGCTGACTCGGGGCAGCCTTGAAGCTGAGGTCCAGGCCAGATACGACCTCATGACTGCGCGGCTTACTAAACAGCTGGAAAGCCTAGATAACTCCATCAAAACACATAAGCTGGAGATGGATGAAAGAAAAGCTGTCGTGGAGGAGGCTCTTGCTCTTCAGACGAAGTGCCAATCCGAGCATGAAGGGAACGTAGCGAGGGCCCGCAAGTTGAAGGAAAAACTCGCTCTGGCAGATGAGTGGGCTTCTCAGTCGTTGGCAGGTCTAGATGTAGCGACTGGTCGACTGAGCACAGCACGACGGGATCTGGAGCGTGCAGAAGCTGCCCGTGCTGGCTCTCTTCGGGCAAGGGCCGAGCTGTCCTTTATGAGCAATCACGAGGCACGGCTGGAGCGGGCCCGCGCTGATGCCTTGGTTTCCAGGAATGAAAGGATAGCTGCACTGGTACAGCTGATTCGCGATCTGACCGCTCCCCCACAATGATGTACCCTTTCTTCTTTTTGCTTCCCAAATATAATTCTGCTCTTTTTTGGGAATAAATAAAGCGAATCTTTTCTGACTCTGTGGACCCATCATTTCGGAATGTAAATGACAGGTTAGGGCGAGAGTGATATCAGAGGTAGTATGGACGTGATAAACTCTCGATAAACTTTTAGCAGGACATATCTATTCAGAGGTCATACGGACATGATAGAATATGCTTTGGTAGGATATATCTATTCATAGGTCATACGGACATGATAGAATATGCTTTGACTAAAGTTTGTAGACAAGACGCTATCAGAGGTAATATGGACGTGATAGGCTTTGTGGACCTAACACCACTGGCGTACTTGGAGTTAAGTACGGGTGCTAAGTTGAGATGACAACCGATGTATGGTTTGTTCAGAGGTAATATGAACATGACAAACTCCCTGGGTTATGACTCTATCGGGGATAGAGGCATACATCTGCTCAGAGGTGATATGGACATGGCAGTTTTTGTGGACTCAACACCACTGGCGTACTTAGAGTTAAGTACGGGTGTTAAATTGAGATGACAATCGATATCAGAGGTAATATGAACATGATAATCGACTAGCCAAACTTAGGAAGGTTTGTTTTTGTGGACTCAACACCACTGGCGTACTTAGAGTTAAGTACGGGTGTTAAGTTGAGATGACAATCGATATCAGAGGTAATATGAACATGATAATCGATTAGCCGAACTTAGGAAGGTTTGTTCAGAGGTAATATGAACATGACAAACTCCCTGGGATGCAATTCCATCAGGGATGGAAGTGCATATCTGCTCAGAGGTAATATGGACATGGCAGTCTTTGTGGACCTAACACCACTGGCGTACTTAGAGTTAAGTACGGGTGCTAAGTTGAGATGACAACCGATGTGATAATCGATAGCCAAAAACTCGGAGAGTTTGTTCAGAGGTAATATGAACTGACAAACTTCTGGGATGCAATTCCATGAGGGATGGAAGTGCATATCTGCTCAGAGGTAATATGGACATGGCAGTCTTTGTGGACCTAACACCACTGGCGTACTTAGAGTTAAGTACGGGTGCTAAGTTGAGATGACAATCGATATCAGAGGTAATATGAACATGATAATCGATTAGCCGAACTTAGGAAGGTTTGTTCAGAGGTAATATGAACATGACAAACTCTTTGTTCGAAAAAGAATTACTATAGAGTGATTTTTCTTCTGAAGGATCCACTGGGAAAACTTTTTGCGGGACTCGTCATCCGGTATTTTTCTGTAGTGATTGCCCCCTTGTTTTATAGATGTAAGGTGATGATCTTGGCATCGATCAACTCCTGTATTCTTCTTTTTAGCACATAGCAGGCCCTTGTAGGGTGATGAGTGTACCGATGGAAGAGATAATAATCTGGGTCATCGACTTTGCCGGCCCTCTCAGGGTATCTAATGTTGGGTAGCTGAAGCTTGCGTTCCTCTCTCAACATATTGAAGATTTCAATGATGTCATCTTCTTTGAAGGAGAAAGTCCCTTTTGGTCGTAGGGCTCCTGATGCCTGAGTTTTACAGTTTTCTGGGAAAATTGTCATCGTTGCATCATCTTCGGATCTTGAGGGAATTCTACCCCCAACTTGGGATGCCGCCCTGTTTTGCCGAGGTAGGCTACCCCCAGACATGCCGTGGCATCTGTCCACAGAAGCTGATTTAGAAGGAGCTGCCTCTGGTTGTACAGAATTAGACCTCGAAGATTTGGGTTTCGCAAGAGATGCAGTATACCCCAACCCAAAATGAGCTTGTTGACGGTAAGAATTACCATGCAGCGGTGTTCGTCTACCTTTTCCATTGTTGAGGCCTTGTTTCAGCTTCAAATCATAACCCATGCTTCGCATAATATTTAATGCTTGCGGGCTATATCGGTGGGTTTGTATCCTGCCAGTTTCAGACTCGCGAGATTCTTCCTGTATGATCGGGGTATCCCGCCTGCGACCGAAGATTATCGGGTGCTGATCGTCGCGGGTTGGTGGAATAATAAAGATGGAATCTTCGTGTGGTCCACATGTCATGACGACATTAGACGTTGATGTATCTTCCCATAGGATCTCCCCGCGTTTGACCATTAGGGGAACTGAAGTTTGTTTATGACCCTTGTCTTTGCGTTTCCGGACCAGATAATCCCGCAGGTCAGGAGGAGTTGCAGAAGAAGAAGATGATAGCTTGTTCCTTCTATTCCCATCAGTGGGCATGCGGAGGTTGGGTACCATGGTTTTCCCTGTGCCACCTGTGTACAACAGGTTGGCCATCTGGGTGGCGGATAATCCCCGGGGAGGGTGTCTTTCCGTCACCTGAGCTTGCTTTACGCCGTGGGACTTCGCCTGGCGTAATTTGGAGATTTGCTCAGACTGGCGTAAAGCTGAAGAGGTCCTCAGTCGGCCATCGGCTTCCCGCGTAATCCGGAGGGTAGGCAGATTGCTCCCTCGCTGGCGTAAAGGCTGAGAAGTTGAGTACTCTGCCGCTTGCTTTTCCTTGCGGAAATCACAGCGCTCATCTGGTTCCCCGTAGAGGTCAGATGTTGTCTTGCGCACGGAGCGTGATTTGTACTTCCGATTTGGCGCTGAGGCATCATCAGAAGTTTTATCTGTACCGTGCGTAGCGGAAGACTGGTTTATACGCGTAGAGCGCAGTGGATACTTCTGGGTTAGTGCTGAGGCTTTGCCCGAAGTTTTGTCTGTACCGCGCGTAGCAGGAGACTGGTTTCTACGCGTAGAGCGCAGTGGATACTTCTGGGTTAGCGCTGAGGCTTTGCCCGAAGTTTTCGTCTGTACCGCGCGTAGCGGGAGACTGAATTTTACTTGCGGGGCACGGAGGGAGCAATGCTACAACCTCATTGGTCGGAGAGATCGGAGAGATCGAAGAGTCCACAGGAATGGTAGAGGATGTCTTGGGCATCCAGACCTTGCGCAGCTTCCTGTTGTCTTGAACAGAGAGAGGGTGAGAGCTACCCCCGGTTCGAAGCATGTCTTCGTAGGCAGACTGGTCGAATTGGACGACCAGTGTCTTCTTCACGGTTCCTACAGATACCGCATCGTGTTGAGCAATTACTTCCTCATCAGAAGAGAAAGATGTCTCCGGCAGAGTCGCCATCTTGTTTGTGGTAGAAAACGAAAGAATGAAAATGTATTCAAGATGGGGTTTACACGAAACCCGCCTTCTTTGGTTTACAAACAAACTTGTACAATTTGATCCTATACGAGGATGTGGAAGTACAATTTATTTAATCTGGGTAAATATTGCTATAGGTGTCTGATCTGCAGTCGATCACTTTAGCCCTTGGACCACACAATGATGAAGAAGTGCCGTAGAAGACAGGAAGCAGCTTCGAAGGTTGCAGAAGAGGGTGGATGCACGATGCCAAAGTCGTCGATCCCTACTCTTTGCCTGAGCTCCGGATTCTTCTCTCTCTCTCTCTCTCTCTCTCTCTCTTGACCTCTGGTTCGATCTTTTTGGAGGCTTTTAGACCAATTCCTTCTACCTTCCAATTTGTTGACCTTGTTCCTCATTGATAGAGGTCCCTATTTATAGAGTTTTAGTGACAGTGACCACTCCGTCGGTGTAGAAACCGAGGAGTGGAAAGTACATCACCCTTTTACACAACGGTTAAAATAACCAATGCCTGCGTATAGATGATCCTTTGAATGAGCGTGTGACGCGGGTCCAACTAAGGGACAAAACGCGTATAATCGCTACGAAGATCACGGCGTAGAAGCCACGTAGGTAGGTATCCCTTGTGTAGAAGAGGTGGGCGTAGAAGCCAATGTCTGTCACCATGATGTAGAAGCCAAGCAGGCATAGAAGTCGAATAGGCGTAGAAGCCGAGCGGTCATAGAGGCCGAGTGGGCGTAGAGGCCGAGTGGTCATAGAGGCCGAGTGGACGTAGAAGCCGAGTGGTCATAGAGGCCGAGTGAGCACAGGAGCTGAATGGGCGTAGAAGCCGCTGCGTACCGTGCCAGAGTGCTGATGTGGACGTCTTAGCCGAAATTACGGCTTTTGAAGATATAATCAAATCTCTTGCATTAAATGCAGAGATTTGCCACCATCATGTGCATTAAATACAGAGGCGTATTTTTGAAGGTCTGCAGCCCTTCTGTGCATCAGTCGCAGAGACGTGCCTCGAGAAACTGTCACCGCTCTGTGCATTAGACGTAGAGACGTGCCTCGAGCAACTGTCATCGCTCTGTGCATTGGACGTAGAGACGTGCCTCGAGCCCCGTACGGAGTGCAGTTTTTGATGTGGCAGGCGGTTTGTCTACTGCAGAGCGTAAACAGCTCATGTCTGCCTGTGTAAAACAAGGCAGCGTATCCCTTCGTGCACGTAAAAGCAGTTTACGCAAAGGAGATGGCGGTAAATGACAGCCTGGGTCGCAGTGCGGTGCCATCATTATAGCCGTCGTCTGGGTAGTCGAGCAGTATCCCTTTGTCAGAAGTCCAGATGTCAGGTTCATTGCAGGATCTGACAGGTTCATTGCAGGATCTGACAGGTTCACTTCGGAGAATACGAAGCGTCTCTCGTACACTTCAATGCTGCGTTGAAAGAGGATGGGCTTTACGCCCAGGAGTCGATGAAGCACCCTGTTTACGCTGAAGCGGCTTGGACGTACTGCCTTACGCGGATGGTCCTTTGAGCTTATATTTCACGCTGTGTTTAGCGGAAAAAGCTCTGTTGCACGTTTTGATGGCTCTGAAGGCCTCTGTTTACGCTGCTCTGCATCAACATGCTGCGTATAGCCATCCGGCGTATTTTTCATGCTTCTACAATGCAAGGGTTTATATAAAAGCTCATGCAATATACAACAACATGAGAAAAAAAATAAGAGAAAAAAATGTGGCAAGAGTGTCATTGCAACTTTGAATAGGAGAAAGAAAGATTGGAGGCCGTTTCAGAGAAGGAGATCAATTTGGGGTATTTCTCATTCTCTTATGTTTTCATGGTTGTAATCTATTTTCTGTTCCAAAGAGTTGCGGTGATCCGTGTTGGATCGTTGAGGAGCATGTAGAGAGTGTAATATCTTTATTCCATTAGTAGATGTTCTTCAGGGTTGGTCTCCGATCGTCCTGTATTTTTTTTTTTTTGAATTTTTCACGTAAAAATTTATGTGTCTGCGATTTGTGTTTGATATTTTTTTGTTTGTGCGTTTTGCTCGATTCTCTCGCAGGTACTCTCTGATTTGGGGAACGATTTTCGCGTTTCATTCCTAACAATAAAAGTAAAACATTATGAAAAACATTGTCTAGATCTAGACAATCAATTTTATATTGTTCTTGTCATGTCATTATCATATCAATTTCATATTTGCATTGAATTTTTTTTTTTTTTGATATATGAAGTTGTGATCCCTATATGAAAATTATTTTTTCTAAACTCACAACAGGATTGGAGATGCTTTAATGCACTCCCGAAGCTGGTTCTTATCACGTCTAGAGCCGCTATTCTGACGCACAAAACTCCATATAGATCCTCCTCTCTTTCCGCACCCTCATCTCAATCCCTTCACTCCCCCATACCTATCCATTCCTCCACCAGTACCTATAAATACACTTAATTTCCCATTCTAGTCCTAACCACATTGCATCCTAGTGATCATCGTTGGCATGGGGTGCTATGATGTCCCGGAGGGAGTCGACATCCGCGGTCGGTATGACCCCGATTTTGCCACGGTGCTGACGAGGGACGCGCTCCAGTTCGTCGCCGGTCTCCAGAGGGAGTTCCGGGGCTGGATTCGGCACGCGATGGAGTGCCGACAGGAGGCCAAGAGGAGGTACGATGGTGGGGCGTTGCCAGGGTTCGACCCGACGACGAAGCTTGTGAGGGAGGGGGGTTGGACGTGCGGTCCTGTGCCTCCGGCTGTCGGGGACCGAACGGTGGAGATCACAGGGCCGGTGGAGAGGAAGATGGTCATCAATGCTCTCAACTCAGGAGCTAAGGTGTTCATGGTACGTAAGCACACTCAGGAGCAAGCTGCCCGTTAGCTATATATACTGATTTAAATTGTTCATTAGATTTGATTAATACAAATTGGTGTATAAGTTGTTACTTGTTTGCTATTCTCAAATAAGTAAAATATTAATGTTTGTTCTTTTCAAATAATATAAAATACATATAATATATATATATATATATATATATATATATATATATATATATATATATTAAAACAAGTAAAATGATAGAGTGGCTATTATGAATCTGTCCGTTGGTCGGAAGACGTTAACCAAACGTGTTATGCTGCTTCTGGGAAAATATCAGTCTATCACGCAACAATCGTAAAAACACTTTTCGTTGCAATACTAATAAAAAGAAGTACAGAAATTGCAAGATTGTACTCTCTTTTTTTTTTATATATACATATTTTAATGAAATACGAATAAGCAGCATAAAAGTGTTGAGAGCACAGTTTGACTAGAACCAGAGTTGGTTCATAGAATACGATATTAGATTGGACTCATATATCTTAAAAGAGAATTTACATGTAAGACCTGAATCAATTCCAATTATCTACACCTCATGATCACACTTCTTATCCGATGTGGGACTAAACTATCATCTTTATTATCACCACCCTTTGAACGCTCAACTGGAAACGAAATACAATCCAACAATCTTCACCTTAGTTCGTTTCTGCTGACCGAGCAACCAAGCACACCTCAAGCACACCCCGACTTCTTTTGCTCATTCCTGCTAGCCGAATATCCTTGCTCGTTTCCGCTAGTCGAATACCTTGCTCGTTTCCGCCAACCGAACACCTAAGAGATCCAACATATTGTCATCCCAATCCATTCGACCACAGAACAAAGCCGACATGTTCAGCCACACCATCATTGTGTGCCAACCACAACGTCTTGCTCTACCTTGAGCACACCGAATCCACCTTTGAAGCCAATTCGTGTAGTTGCCTCTAACCTTAGGCCTGATCCACCTTTAGACCATCTTATAAAGAACTAGTCAATACACGTGTGTTACACGTATTTTTTTTTTAATATTATTGTAAAATAGTTTAAATATTTAAAATATATATATATATATATATATATATATATATATATAATAATTTATTATAGATTTAATTTATTTTAATTATAATTTGCTATGTATATATCTTTACTATTTATAAAAATTATATATCTCCCCTAATTTAAAAAAAAAAAAATTTGGTTGAATATTTACTTATGATTTTAGATTTTTTTAATCTCCCGTAAGTTTTTTCTTAATTAAATTAGTCGACTATTTTGTTAGGACTTGGACGAATAAAAGGGAAGTTGGTTTCAATTTTTATTTATCTCCGTATATTTTTTTAAAAACTAAATAAATTGGTTGAGTATTTACTTACGACTTGGACGGCTCACTTTTGAACTGATTCCAAACCGCATTATAAGATTGGAGATGTTCATAATCAGTCCGATTATACGCATGAACGTTTATCACATCTATCTCGAACCAATTAGAGCTGTCCAAACCAGTCTCGTAACCACGGACTATGATACCATTTGTTGAAATTACGATGTGTCTCGAACCGAAGTTAATCCATGAAGTGCGATATTGAATTGGGCTCATATGTCTTAAAAAAAAATTATATATAAAATCTGAACCAATTTCAATTATCTACACTTCATGATCCCACTTTCTACCCTATATAGGACTAAACTATTAACTCTATCGTCAACACATTTTGATTGCTCAACCGAAAACGAGGTACAATCTGACAAAAAAGTCTTTATGTAGAGGATATTTATCCTCTTTAAAGCTTATAGGACTACGATGCATTACTTAGCTAGCCGTACAGAACCAAGTCCATGCACATCAAGTCTAATTGATCATAACACAAACAATGATATATAATTTACTAGAATATACGAAAAATTTCAGTCAGAGCAAAATAATTTCATATATTTACAATAAAAGTATTAAATTTTCCAAATTTACTTTAGAAGTATCAAAACGTCCTTTGTAAGGACGTTTTATGTTTTTCCGTTAATCCGGTAACGGAGAAAATTAAAAAAAAATTATATATAGATAAAACGTCCTTTGTAAGGACGTTTTTTATTTTTTAATTAATTTTTTAAACCTCTCCTCTCTCCTCTCTCTCTCACACTCTCTCCGCTGAATTTTTTTTTTAAAATAAGGAAAAATATCCTTTGTAAGGACGTTTTACAAATTTTTTTTTATTTTTTAAACCTTTCTCCTCTTTCTCACTCTCTCCGTGGAAAAAAAAATTAATATATTAAGTAAAATGTCCTTTGTAAGGACGTTTTACAATTTTTATTTTTTAAACTTCTCTCCTCTCTCCGTGAAAAAAATAATAATAATATAATAAGGAAAACGCTCCTAGGAAGGACGTTTTTCCTAGGAAAAACGTCCTTCCTAGGGACGTTTTCCTTATTATATTTTTTTTTTTCCAGCGAGGCTTCCTCTCTCCTCTCTCCTCTCCCTCCCTCACACTCTCTCTTCTCCTCTCCCTGTTCCCGCTCCTCCCGCTCTTCTCTCCTCTCCTCGCCTCTCCTCTCATCTCTCTCTCTCTCTCTCTCTCTCTCTCTTCTCCTCTCTCTCTCTCCCTGTTCCCGCTCCTCCCGCTCTTCTCTCCTCTCCTCTCATCTCTCTCTCTCTCTCTCTCTCTCTCTCTCTCTTCTCCTCTCTCTCTCTCTCTCTCCCCTCTCCTCTCTTCTCTGCCTCTCTCTTGTCATGTTCTCCCCCCTCTTCTCTCCCTCTCTCTTGTCCTGTTCCCACTCCTCTCTCTTGTCATGTTCCCACTCCCACCCGTGACTCTCCTTCTCTCTCTCTCTTCTCCTTCCCATCCGTGACTCTCTTCTCTCCCTCTCTCTTGTCATGTTCCCACTCCTCTCTCTTGTCCTGTTCCCACTCCCACCCGTGACTCTCCTTCTCTCTCTCTTCTCCTTCCCATCCGTGACTCTTCCCACCCGTGACTCTCCTTCTCTCCCTCTCTCTCTCTCTTGTCCTGTTCCCATCCGTGACTCTCCTTCACTGTGAATCCGTGAACAATTTTGTCTTATAATGCATTGGAATGCCTATAAGAATGATAAATTCTTCGCAGAAGGAGAGAAGAAAGAAAAAATTCATAACTTATGCAAAAACGATCAGAAATAATACTACGCAAACTAGTTAAAGTAATATTTCTATAAGTGGTTATAAGATGAGTATTACCTCCATGGTAAGATAATCCATCTAGTATACCTCCATGGTAGCAAATTATTACTAAATTTTGATCCATAGTAAAAACTGTCGTTTGAATTAAGACTTACATAAGTATATCAGGAAAAAACTGAGACGAAAATGGTAGCAAATTAGGGATGAAAGTTTCTTCTGACTTCAATTTAAGATAAATAGGGTAAAGAGAGAGTGGATGAGATATACAAAACTCATACGCATGAGGCATATATATATATAGAAACTAAATTTAACCGTTAGAATATAAACGTTATAAATTTAAAGTTAACATTACCTATTGTACGTTAGAATATAAACGTTAGCTATTGTACTACTACTACTACTATCTACTTCCCTAGCATAAGTAACGTTATAAATTTAACGTTATAAAGTTAACGTTACCTATTGTACACCTAGTACTATCTACTTTACTAGGAAGGAGTATATATATATATATATATATATATATATATATATATAAATATATATATATATATATATATATATATATATATATATTACTTTGCAGAGAGAGGAGAGAGTATATATATATATATATATATATATATATATATATATATATATATATATATATATATATATATATATATATATATATATTACTTTGACTAGGAGAAAGGAGAGGAGAGGAGAGAGAGAGAGAGAGAGAGAGAGGAGAGAGGAGAGAGGAGGGGAGAGTCACGGGTGAGGAGAGGAGAGGAGAGGAGAGGAGAGGAGAGGGGAGTGTGAGAGCGAGAGGAGAGGAGAGAGAGAGGAGGAGAGAGAGGGGGAGCGGACGGAGAGGAGAGAGGAGATTAAAAAATATATATATATATAAAACGTCCTTTGTAAGGACGTTTTACCTATATATAATTTTTTTTTTTCAAATTGGCTCCGTTAACTACGTTAACGGAAAAACATAAAACGTCCTTACAAAGGGTGTTTTGATGCTTCCATAGTAAATTTGAAAAATTTAATGCTTTTATTATAAATATATAAAATTATTTTGCTCTGCCTAAAATTTTTCGTAGTATATATGTACGATACGTTGCACGTATTTTATAATACATAAAAATTGCAAAATCTTTAATTTCAAACAGCAACTACTCTTCTTTTTTATTATATGTAATTACCTAACTATCCATGTTAAATTTAAAGATTATTTACACTAACCTCTCCTATATATTTTATTTATTAAATGGACATTCCTTACTTGAAAATAATTACACGGACCTCTCCTCTCATTTATATTATAAGAGTGGTTAGTATAATAACCATTTACGTAAAACATAAAACATAGAGGAGGTTCTTATAATAAACATAAAACATAGAGAATGTTAGTGTAATTATTTTCAAAATAAGAAATATTCGTTTATTAAACCGAAAACATATAAGCTATTAGTGTAAATAATCCTAAATTTAATGAACAATTTAATTAGTAAAAATATATAAGGATATTTTTGAAAGAAAAAAATTTCATAGAGAGACCTAATTTTTCTATTATATAATACTAGTATATATGCACGTGCTTGCACATATTTTATACTATTTGGAAGAAGCAAATAATAAAAAAATATTACTACTTGATAAGAGCAATAATTATTAATTTTTTATATTGGAAAGAGCAAACAAAATTTCTATTAATTTTTTTTTCACACGTAATTAACTAACTATCTATGTTAAATTTAATGAATAATATTAAGTAGTAAATATAGATATAGTAGGACAGATTTATGATTTGTCTTGGTTTAGTTCTTAGCAAGTTTCATTTTATTTTTTTTGGGATTAGCATGATTATGTGGTAGATTTCATGTTTGGACAGAATTTGTTTGTAAGCCACCAATCAAGCATGAGTTTTTGTTTGTATTGTAGGCTGATTTTGAGGATGCGCTCTCACCAAGCTGGGAAAATCTGATGAGAGGCCAAGTTAACCTCAGGGATGCTGTCAACGGAACAATAAGTTTCCATGACCAGGCCAGGAACAGGACCTACAAACTCAGCGACAAGACGGCCATGCTCTTCGTCCGGCCGAGGGGCTGGCACTTGCCCGAGGCCCATATCTTCGTCGACGGTGAGCCGGCTGCCGGATGTCTCGTCGACTTCGGGATCTATTTCTTCCACAACAACGCCAACTTTCGTGCAGGTCAAGGAGCCGGCTACGGGCCTTTTTTCTATCTTCCAAAGATGGAACACTCCAGGTAATTTTAAATTCCGTTCTAAGCATTGTCTGTCACTTACCGTATCAAAAGTAGCAAAGCTTTCGAATTTTCAAATTTCCTTTGCAGCCAAAATAATAGCAAAGCTATTACAATAACATTTATTACACAGAAATAATTTTCATATCTTTTTCATTGTTATCCGAACGTTGGATCTGCTTGTATTGGAGGTGCAGAAAAACATATATAATAAAAGTATTTTTAATAACTATTATATCTTTTATTAATCTTATTTAAACATATTCCACCTAATCCACCTTTCAATCCAAGCAATATATATATATCAAAATTGATATTTGTTTTCAAAAAAAATTGGATTATGCCATCTCCTATTATGTCGCATATGACATAACTTGACTGAGATAACAAAATTTAACATTAAAATTAACATTAAAATTAATAATATTATTAAAATTAACATTAACTTTAACATTAAAAATTTAGGTGATTAATTTTTTTTATTATAATTTGTCATGTCAGACACATAATAGGAAATATCATCACCCAAATTTTTTAGAAAACAAATATATATATATATATATATATATATATATATATATATATATATATATATATATAACTCATGACCCTTTCACTTAACTCCATATATATAAACTCATGACCCTTTCACTTAACTTCTCTTCATAACTCCTCTCTACTCTGAACTCCTCTTTACTCTGCTTTTTGTTTCCTCAATCCCGTAGTGTTACTATAAAACCTGGTCTCCGTTCACATGACATCATAGATGATGAAAGGGAGTTTGATTGCTAACATTTATTTATTAAAAAAAATCATAACATATTAAGTTTAGCTCAGATTAAACTAAAATCGCGGCTCACCCTTGAACCCGAGTCTAGGTTCACACAACAATAGATGATGAAAGGGAGTTTGATTGCTAACATGGATGATCGATACCAGGGAAGCAAAGATATGGAACTCCGTGTTCGAGAGGGCGGAGAAGTTCGCCGGGATCGGAAGGGGCAGCATCAGGGCGACGGTCCTGATCGAGACCCTGCCTGCAGTGTTCCAAATGGACGAGATCCTCTACGAACTGAGGGATCACTCTGTGGGACTCAATTGCGGGAGATGGGACTACATATTCAGCTATGTCAAAACATTCCGAGCGCACGCGGACCGCATCCTGCCCGACCGCGTGCAGGTCGGGATGACCCAGCACTTCATGAGGGCCTACTCCGACCTCCTCATCCATACGTGCCACCGCCGCGGCGTCCACGCCATGGGCGGAATGGTATGTATATTCTTCATCTCTATAGGCTATTCTACGATGGAACTATGTTTCCAAGACGGAATATACTTTCCACCGGATTAAGAACTATATTTTTCCGGAAGAATTTGAAACGTGTCCATCCTTGGAAGCTCTTCACCGTAACCAACAGACCAAGATCCCACTGACATGTAAAAAAAAAAATTATAGACTCTACTATCACTAAGCCCTTGGGCTTACATGATCATCTTAGCTTTGTACAATCGCAGGCAGCCCAGATCCCAATCAAGGATGACCAGGCTGCGAACGAAACCGCACTGGAACTGGTTCGTAAGGACAAACTCAGGGAGGTAAGTGCAGGCCACGACGGCACCTGGGCTGCCCACCCAGGCCTGATCCCCGCCATCCTAGAGGTCTTCAACGCCAACATGGGAGACAAGGCGAACCAAATCCACACCGCGAAGCGCGGGGACGCTACCAACATCACCGCCGAGGACCTCCTCCAGCTGCCCCGGGGGTCGCGCTCGATGGAAGGGCTCCGGCTCAACACGAGGGTCGGGATCCAGTACCTGGCCGCGTGGCTGACTGGCACGGGCTCGGTCCCGCTCTACAACCTCATGGAGGATGCCGCAACCGCAGAGATCAGCAGGGTCCAGAACTGGCAGTGGATCAGGTACGGGGTGGAGCTGGACGGGGACGGTGTCGGGGTGAAGGTGAGCAAGGAGCTGTTTGGGAGGGTGGTAGAGGAGGAGATGGTGAGGATCGAGAAGGAGGTCGGGAAGGCCAAGTTTCAGAGAGGGAGGTACAGGGAGGCGTGCAAGATGTTCACCAGGCAGTGCACCAGCGAGGCGCTGGATGATTTCCTGACGCTGGATGCTTACAACCAGATTGTGGTTCACCACCCCAAGGCATCATCCAAGCTCTGAAGAAAGAGAGTCCAAAAGAAAGAAAAAAATGCTTACTTCTCATACTGTAATGTTTGTTTTCCTGTATGTTGTGAATGTAAGAAACAAAGACATGCCTAGCATTGTGATGAAATAAAAGTCCCGTCAATAGGCAATATATAAACTAAAAATGGATATACAGTGACAGTTTCTGTGTTTCTGGAGAGAAAAAAAAAACACTTTAAAAATTAGAGGCAAAGTTTACATAAACCTAAAATAAAGTTTACATTATCGCGTACAGAATTATCACAGAATTGTCGCCATTTTTTCTAGTGACTAGTGTGGAGTATATTTACATCTTCCCGAGTTCATTCACTTGGTTAGGATATTAATTTCTTCTTTTTTAAGACATTTTAGTGGGCATAAATATGACCAGACAGGCAAAGCATGGATTGTGCTATCAATGTTTTGATCATTTGGGGGAGAAAAATACTTGCGCTTGTATGATTCAATGACAGGCTGATTCCATAGATATTAAAGCACTTGAAGATGACAAAACAATCATGGCTGAAAAAGATGAACAATCAACATGGGTTGAAAACTAGATATGGAATTATAAACTCGAATATGATGTGCAGAATGTAATACCTTCAAGAACTTCAATAGAGCCCAAGTTTGTGAACTGGCAGGTCTTGAATGTACAAAGTACAGTGGATGTCCAACAGATATATACACACCAAATTACACCATCTGGCGAAAAATGAAGTTCGTCAAAAGGCAGATTCATTTGGAAAGAAAAAAAAAGTTTCAGATAAACACAAGCAATCAGTTAGGTAGTCACAAACGTCAAGTTTGACAATGTCATGGTTAGTGCTGATCGCTGTCTTTTCAGTGTCCAGCAAACTCTATATACACAACTGCAGTAGCTTACTGTGTATAGACTGCTTTAGCTAAGACTAATGATGTCAATCAAGACCGTTCCCCTAGGTAGGCCACTTAATTCAATACACTAGTCAACTTATGGAAATGGAATCATAATGAGATAAATCATTAAACAAATACTTACACAGCCTCCTCCCTTTATAACAAAATCCCTGAGTTCCACAGTAGCAGCTTCTAAAACAACTGGGAAATCAATCTCAAAGTATCGCCCCCTGAGAAAAACATGAGCATATTAGCAACTGTAGAACAAGAAAAGGAATAAAATTTATTCACGACCATATGTTTGGTCAGTAATAAAAGGTATAATTAGCAAAGAACATAAAAGCTATTTTTCCATCAATATGCTCCTTTGCAATGGGTGCAAACGAGTGGTGATATTCACCAGCCCATGAAAGGAAAATACTATTGGATCAATGGATATCAACAGATTGACTTGCCCTTGACTCGTATTGTCATATGTACCAGAAATGGGTTTTTGACCAAATTGCGGAGGGGAAAACTGGGCTAGGGATGCCGTGCATGATCCTTGCAACTGCTCTCGGTGTAAACTTGGCATGTGAATTGCTCTGCAAAAACACCTGTTACAGAGAAAGTGAGACCTTACAGTTACACAAGTAAAAACAAAACGCATTTCAAGTTCCATCCTAATAATGGTTTGTACTATAGCTCACCTTAATGTCTGCACGCATAAATGGACTGAAAAATATGAAACACAATGACATTAGTTGGATTGAATTGCACATACAGGTAACATGTACATTATTTCAAACATGGTTTTGATGATCTATAATAATAGCAATGGATAGCGGGATACGAATTTTCCAACCTTCCTTTGGGTTTTGCAGAGAAATTGTCACAATGGGCATCAATATCCCTGCTGAAGTAGTCTAAGATTTTTCTCTGAATGCATGCAGTATGCAAGGAATCAGAACATCCATCAATCCTCTTGCACTCTTTAACAGCAAAATTTGCAACACTGAACATTTCATCCAATTTCCGTACCTATTGAGAAAAGTTTATGAATCTTTCCTAATTAGAACTGCCTTCCAAGGATAACAAAAGTAATGCAAACAAATCTAGAAACCTCAAAGGAAAGCAACGGCAACAGGCATTAATATAATTTTAAAAGTGCAGATACAAAACAATACAGACATATCCATGTGTCATGCGGCAATATTGCTATGAAATTAATTAGAACTAAATCTTCACCTTGCAAATTTCAACCTCAGATAACCACTTTATGAGCTGTGTGGCCAGGGAGCAAAAATCAGCCGGTTTCTTCATGACCATAAAACAAAAGGCTGGATCCTTCATCTCATAAGTTATTTCCCCCAGAGACTGAATTGGGTAAATAAAAAAACAAATGTAGTTAGTTTTTTTCCATAGTTCTTGTTACAAATAACAGTAATAAGTAGGGCCGTGATGATCGGCATATAACAGTGATGAAGAAATTAAAAATGCTGCATAAGATAAGCTTGAGATGTTTGGGGAATCAAGTGAGGCATATCAGTATATATATGTATCAATTTCGTGTAATGTGGTGAAACCAGATGGCCTGGTATCCCAGTCCAAGCAATAGAAGAAAAATCCATAAATATAGTAATGGGGAAAACAAATCTAAACATTGTTTAGAACTTCTTGTTGTCTGAAATATCGGACAGCATGTCCTTTTTGATGGATAGTATCCAAATGCTTAAATGTGGCCAATATGGTAAATATTGGGTTAATCTGGATTCAACCTAATGGATATAGGCTAGAAAAGACCAGAAACCACTACATGTTAGCATGACTCTTATATCAGAACTTAAAAATAAAAATTATTTGCCCAGCCAATCGCTGATATATCTCTCAATCTCAATCCTCTTTGACCTCTCATCTTTTGGCAACACTGGAAACAACCAACAACATCAATGACAACCGGCAGCCACCGGAGACACTAGCAATCCATCAAGTTTTCTTTTTCTTAACCATGGTAATTAAAGCTCTTTTCTTTATCATCTAAAAATCCTCCATAGCCCAGTGGCAAACAAAATTATCAGGTAAGAATGTCAAAGTGTGTGTATAATACTTGCGAAAACTTGTCTGATCTGATGCCTATATGCTGTATGCATACCATAAACTATGTAAAACATACTGTAATTATCACATCATTTAAGTAGTCTCGTTATCTATCCAAACCTTTAATTTCTGCAACCATTTAAGCAGGTCAACTGCTGTCATCCTAACATTATTTGCAACAGTGGGAATGTCAAACACATGATGCCCATGTTTTGTCTCTGACCTACAAATATAAAAAATAATGGAATTGTCAAGTGCTGAACACAAAAGTTACAGTATACTCTAGAAATTTCTTGATACTGAGAAAAATAGAATTGCCATACATACTTCTTAAGAATAGTTGCAACTAGAATATCCTTGTCAGCAAGTAATACAGGAGCCGTCTACATCAAATGAAAATTCAAAGTTCAAGAATTTGAAGGAAAAAAAGGGTAAAAAGTAAACTAGGAATCAAACTACAAGATAACAAGGCAGATATATTGTACTAACAAATGAAATGCTTAAAGTCAAGTCAATAAGTTAAATTGCCCTACAAAACTACAAATTCAATCAATAATCTTTTGCAAGCTTCTGATCAATGCGCAGTTACTAAAGCTTCCAAAGGCCACAGAACAGTAAAGCACTAAGAAGCAACACATATTCCTAAATATAAACCACTTGATTGTACAACCATGCATAAGATTAAATAAAATATAAATAAAGTTAAAACTCAGATAATTTAGCCTTTACACCTTGTGAAAATACACTGTACACGTCACATTAAGCTGAGGAAGTAAGTGTAAATATTGCACATCTCCCATCTCCAGCTGTGTTAGTATTGTCAAGATCACCTGCAGCCAGTATACAGAAATATAAATAAAGTTAACAGCTACTGTATTGATATAAACCACACTGAAGTGGGCTAAATGAGAAGATTTACAGAAAAATAATAATTGACTACAAATATGAGATGACTCAAGATCTCAAGAGCACTACAATGCTAGCATACTTACAGTAATTCCACACCCTGACTCAAAACTTCAATCCCAAGATCATGTAATTTGATATCACAGACATTTTTTTACAGGAGTTTAAGCTTCTTCATGAAACAAATCTATACTAAGTTTAAGCTTCTTCATGGAACAAATCTATACTAGTTTAGTCCTAAGTGTATGTAATTTTCCATTGAAATCTATACTAAGTTTAAGCTTCTTCATGGAACAAAATTTCCAACCAAGGTAGCCTTCACCAAAAATTTCACACTTTCATCAGACCATCCACAGTTCAGATACCTTTAAGTGTTCTCTATGATAAATGTATTTCAGTTCTTTAGATATCATGGTATTCTTCCTTGCTGAAACAGATTAATATGAAATTATCCATCATGAAAAATAAACTAGCACTTAATCAAGAGGGTTGAATCCATCATTTGGTAAAATTAACTAGAGGCTAATTGATGACAGTTTTGAGCTTTTCTCCTTTAGGACTAAACTAATGTGTATTAGAAGGTTGGTGCACTCTAAGCAAAGCTGGATAGCCCTGTTTCGATCAAATCACATATAAAATTGTTTATACTTCTAATTCTCACCTTTCATTGAACTTGGTTAAGATTGCATATTGACAGCTATGTACATCTTTCGTAAGACTTTCTAATCCTACGCATATTTCAGTTACCTCAGCTGATAATCTCACTTCTAGTGTAGATGGTATTGGTTAGGCTACTCCTACATTTGTGTATTTACCTCACTTTCCTTTAACATTCTTTATGTTAGCAAGCTTACTTGTTTTGTAAACTGTTGTATCTCATTTGATCCTACTGTTGTGTTATGCAGGATAAGGAAGATGAATGGTACAAGCATTGAGCTCGGAAGACTACTATTTGGATGAGTGTCCTCCGAATGCATACCCCCAACTTTTCTCCTTCATTGGATAAACATTGTCATGTTGGACCCATTTCACTTACAATCTTGAAGAAATTAGTCCCTCTCTTGGTTAATTATCTAATTTATTGTATGCGTCTTGTGGATGTGTAAGCATCTTTGTGTCTTATGTCCAAAGTCCATAACAAAGATAAGAAACCTTTTGGTCTTGCCATTCCGATATTAGGGGTGTTGTCATATTGCTATTACTTTTTGCATTAGATATTTTATTACCTTTATTGATGTTTATTCTCAAACAACTTGTATC
This sequence comes from Iris macrosiphon, assembly GCA_036927795.1. NCBI lineage: Eukaryota > Viridiplantae > Streptophyta > Magnoliopsida > Asparagales > Iridaceae > Iris > Iris macrosiphon. The sequence goes on from JAYESA010000008.1 coordinate 143,313,822, forward strand.
TATTTGATATAATCACATGTTGAAGTTCTCTATTTTCTAAAGAGTTTTTTGCTGAAGTTCTTGGACTTGAGTTTGCATCTTACATAGTGCTGACACCAAAGAGCATTTTATCTCCTTTCATTGAATTTAGATCGTCGGTGTATCGTTGGCGTATCCTAGAGTAATTTGGAGTCTCCAATTCATGTGGGACATGTAGACAACACCTAATTGTATCATCTTACCTTCGTCTAGACTCTTTATAGTATATGAAAAAATGGAGGGTGTTGGTTGCATGAGCTTAAACTGCATATACCCAAAATATAGGTCTACCCACGTGCCAACTACCCCCTTGGTGTTATGACAAGACCCTCTCATGCTCATAGCTACCTTGGCTAGGTGTTCGGAATCAACATAGAGGGTTGACGTCAAGTAGACAACCGATCATAAGAACTCTGTCAAATCCTTAATGAAACTTTCTTATGCTCCATAGCCGACCCCATTCTGATGGGAGAAGGCTTGGATGATGATCATGATGTGATTGCTATGTTTAGACCCGGTAGCTCCTTTTTCTAAATATTGAACCTGAAAGTGTATCTAAGCCCATAAAATCAGTTATATAGCAATGATGATATGCACCTTAACATTTTATGATGTTCTGTACAACTCACTGAACCTTTAAGATCTTTGAACCTAATACTCATACAAAGGATTTTTGTTACATCGGAATATAATCCATGATCTTGGGAAAAGATGTAAAGTACAGTGTAAGATAAAAGAAACTTTGTTACAATTAACAAATAGATAAAGGAAATACCTCTTCTTTCATATCAAATTTTCGAGATGCAGATTCTTTAATAATGGAGCAAACATTCCCAGCCGATAGCTCATCACTTGAGAAGATATCAGAAATAAGCTTACTAATTGAGTATCCCTCCACACCGTCACTGTAAACACCTTGTTGTAAGAACACCAGTTATCTTGAAGCATCAAAGCAAAAAACACATCATAGCAGTAGAATTAGCTAAAAGAAGCATTCCTACCTGTACAAAAGACTACGAAGCTTGTAGTAGGTAGGATTGTCGAGAAAAAGATGACAATAAGACAGTCTGCCATCCCTACCAGCACGCCCCGTTTCCTAACAAGGGATTACTAGACATTGAACATCGAGACAAATATATAAACATAAATGACAAGTGAAAACTGCTTCTATAGCCACCTGAACATATTCTTCCAAGCTTTCAGGTAAGCTATAATGGATGACCTAGAAAAAGGGCCATGCATAAAGAAATTAGGTTTAAGTTGCGTATTACAACAAAATCTTAATGTGCACATATGCTGCAATACTAAACATACTAAGTTCTAATGACAAAAAGAAATGAGAACTTGAAAAGAAAGGCAATAATTTGTTCATACTGCTTCAACGTCCCTCTTATCAAGGCCCATGCCAAATGCCACAGTTGCTACTATCTGCAATCAGAAACAAAAGTAGTTGTGTCAACAAGGTATAAGGTAATGCGTTTCTAAAGTAAAGAAACAACACTTGCACAAACTAACTCTCTTACCACTCTTATTTTGTTTAAACAGAAGAGTTCTTGAATGCGGTTCCTATTCTTGGCTGGAATTCCACCATGGTACCCCTGTAGTGTGACAAACAACCAACAAGTTGGGGCCAAACACATATCTCGCAACCATATTCACATTTATGTATATAACATAGCTTAAATGGCAGTCTAACCTTCGCAGGGATCTTGTTATCACAAAGATACTTGCATATCATATCAGTTTCAGCCTGCAAAATGTGTTAATTTTATTATTCCTTCTTAAAAAGAAACCTTGCCTTATATTTCTGCTATTACAAATATCAACATTCTAGCTGCAAGAGGCTAATCAAAACCTGTACCGGAATTTACAAAGACTAAGTTTTCATAATATCATCATGATAAACAGATGTCCAATAATATAATATCTGAATTCTGCTACCTTCTTCACCCTTATTATACAAATGGTACACCCATGAAAAGCTCCTCTTCATAACTCCATTGAGATTTTCATTCAGATCTTCTGTAATCTCCTTCCCATGGATAACCTATCGACTAGTGTTGCTTCATTTGAACTACAAACTTAATGCATGATCAACTTAGTGTGATTTGTTGACCCTCTTTGCTTTCCTGTCCTCATTCTGGATCCTAATAAGCATAATAGGATCTTGATTTAGCTTAAACGACGTAAACTTAAGGGACTGGTGGCCGTGATCCTAAAGACTCAAAGGCTGAAGCCCACAATCTTGAATCTTCAAAGGGTGAAGTCCTTGATATTTCAGGCCTTAGATCCTAACCCCTCTGAAAGACCAACAGAAGGAGAAGGGTAGCAAAAAGAGAAGAAAGAAATGCACTGCTAACTGGCAACTTACCAAGACCTGTTTCCGCTGTAAATACAACTAAGATGTTAATGGTGACCAACACCAATTACATCTGTAAGTCATGGCCAGACACTTGAGAGGCTTATGCATATCGATTGAAAGTAACAGACCAAATCATGATAGTAAGGACTAAACTTTATAAACAAGCCCGAAATTTCATAAACCAAAATCTAGAGAAATACTAACAACGAGCATATGTATCCCCCATGTGCATCTGATTCATTCATTAATGGCAACCAAGAAATGGTCAAAATATCAGCCAACAAGTTCCACTTACATATGAAATTTAGTGTTTATATTTATGTTTGATCAAAGGCATTCTACTTCCATGCTGTATGGTCTCAAATAACTTATTACTATACGCAACAATGTTTGCAGCATGATGCTAACAATCCACCTGCATATGAGCAGAGGGAAATAAAGCCCATTTTACTGCATCAATGCATACAGCCACTTGAGCTCACATGTTACAATTACGTTAGCCCATTTTACATAGCATTTCACAGCTGAAAATATTATCCTAACACGGTATTCAAAAGGCTAATTTTGGTCCTGGTCACCTATCTGCTTCAGGTCATGCATTTGATGCCTCTCCCTCTCTTTTTCATCAACATCATGCATGCAAGTATAATGTAACTAAAAGAAAATGTGGAAGAGTAACCTGAAATTTACAATATATAATGATGCTTCGCATGTCAACTACAGGGGAAGATTTCAGCAACATCAGTAGATCCTTCAGTCTACAAGAAATCAAGTGACATCGCTTGCAGAGTCAGAGAAGTCATACCATATGCAAGGAAATAGCCATATGATAATTTGGCAAAAATAAACCGAAAGAAAATTCATACTTGCCTATTCTGACTCAATGTTACAAATAGCTGTAGATTTTCTCTAAGTTGACATCTCTGAATAACATTGGCGGGTGGAATTTCTAAAGCATACATAATGTCATGCAAAGTTTGAGTTGTCGCAGTAGCAGTCATTGCAACAAAGCAATGAACATCAAACTTCAATCGAAGTAGAGATGCCCTCAGCCTCATGTAAGAAGGCCGAAAATTATGAGACCTGTTGTGCAAGTTATGATATTAGTTAAGATAAACTATGCATCAAAATAAGGGATATTAAAATCAAAATGATAAATAGATTCATAATATAGCTATTAGTGAACAAAGAAGGGGAAAAGGTGCAGCAAATGCTACTACTAACGAGCCCGTGTGTTAGGAACAATAGAAATAAATATCTCCAGGCATGCAATGACCACTGACCATTCAGAAATGCAGTGAGCTTCATCAACCACTACAAGGGATACAGACAGGGAACCTCCGCAAATTGAAATGAACTCTGCATTTAGAAACCTCTCAGGTGAAACAAAAAGTACCTGATGGATAAGATGCGACTATTCAGCACTTAAGTATACAATGAAATCTATCTGGTTAGAAAATTCTAGACAGTGGAAGGATTACAAAGTAGTAGGGAATGAGAGTGCTAAAAAGATTATCAGTATATATGAATTGTTGCACAAAATTGTCAACAAGGTTGAATTCATGCATGCAGGTGGTAATGGTCAGCATATGCATATGTTTGGTTACTGTGCTGTAAGTGATTATAACAGATATCTTAATCACATTATAGAACTTTCTCAACTGTTAGACAAAATATTTCAAACACATAAAGTGCATCAAAAGTTCGCAGCATACTTGCAAATATATCAAATGAAACATCAACGATCTAAGCTGCTTCACCAAATAAATTTTAGTTCATGCACTAAAATTTAGTTATATCTCACCTACAGTGGAAATTTATGGTTTATGCATAGTTACCATTGGATATCATAGGGGCGAGAAACGATGTGCATCTACAATCAAGGTTCTAAACGGCGGTAGGCGGGTGCGCGGTGGAAAGAGTCCGCCTACCGCCTAAGCCGCCTAAACGGTTGATACATTTTTGGACATTGTTTTACTGTTTTACCACAGTTTTTTGCATTATATACATATTTTAAGGATGTTTCATGCATAACTATGTTGTAGAACAAAGATTTATTAAGTTTTAGTCTTGTAAAAGTAAACCATAGGCCCATAATGCTTGCAAATCCGTTTGCCCAAAACATTTTGTTAGGTATTGCTCCGCCTAGGCGTCCACCTAATCCACCAAAGTTCCGTTGGCCGCCTACTCCACCGCCTACCGAAAAACGGTGTGGAGAGAAACCACCTACCGCCTAGGCGGTCGAGGCGGACGCCATTTAGAATACTGGACTACAAAATTAAATCTATTAGTACAAAATATCAGTGAAATATACTTTTTATCTAGTGATACCATATCGTACACCAATATGATACAATAATACCAACAACTTTGCCATGATTTTAGATGTCAGCTTATAAGTTTATAAAGAGTCGACATAATGTCAACCCTCCATGATTTTGCCACATCCCTAGTGAGTAGCTATGAGCTAGAGGGGGCTTTGCTATAAAACCTAGAAGGCCAGACTGTACACTGGCTTGATACTTGCATCAAAGAGGATCTCTATAAAAGAGGAGTATGGTTGCATAAAATCAAGATCCTACATTAATCTTGTGGCACTAGGACACCCTTTATGAGGTTCTATTTTTGTGCATTATCATGAGGCATGAATAGCTGAAAGATTTTCCCTTTCAATGTGTCACTTAGCTCTTTGCTAGTAGTAATCGATGTTATTGTCGAGCGTCATAACATCATTATAAGTTTGTAATGATCTTGCAGAGCTAACAAAATATACAGTACACTTAGTAATTATATAGATTCAATTATTTGCCTTAATATTTATGAGATCTACACTTAGTAAAGCAAGGAGGATAATGGACACTAAACACTAGAAACCTGTGAAAACAAAAAGAAGATTCAGTGCTTACTTCTCAGTAATATCAATAAGAGAGAATTTGATGCACTTTAATAAGGTAATTAAAAGACATTGCGATGCTCTTTGTTATTAAAGTCCATAATTAGGAGTATATAACAAAAATTATTTGTAGTTTGAATGTTCAGACAATAATTATTTAGATCAACTCAACAATACTACTTTGACTAAAAAGCTAGTACACATATATAAAGAAAACTCTAAATTTAATGTCAGAGGAGTCATATATTCATGACAGAGATCTTCATCTCATTCTAAAAGTTGTAAAAGCTGTCAGAAGAATGGATAACTTTTAACTATTTGTACTCTTATTGTATACTAAATACTAAATCCATTATATAGTTGTAGATTGATCATAGAAAGGAGTGTTCTTTTATTTTGATGAGTTTGTTGTGTTTTTAAATCCAAATTCATGGTTCTGAATCATGCTCCCAATGAAAAATCCAGTTTTTTCTAAATTCATGTGTCCTCAGCCTTTATGCATTTTTCGAATCTGTGATTCTCAACGCATACAATGTCTGCTTAAAGAATGCATCTTGAAAAATCTAACCACTCATTTTTATTTATTTATTTATTTAGCTTTAAAAAAAAACCCACTCATTTGGTGGTATAATGCACAAACTCTCTTCCTTCAATCGTAAATTTGGAATTCCTTAATGAATTAATTTGCTTATTGAAACATGTCCAGTTCTTCATTGCAATGAACTTCCACAGACAATTTTGCTTATTTGGCTTCGAAGTTTTGGAGTGTTTGATTTCGAAAAGCCAAATAATAATAAGAATTGCAGATCAGTACTAACCAGAATAACCATATAAACTAACCTTTATTTTCCCTTCACGAAGCCTATTAAGGGTTTCAGAAGCCTCTTCACTTGTCTGAGAAATAAAAAGAGGTGGTCAAACAGATAAAAGTACTGTAAGATGTCACAGCATGAGAAAGAGCTCATTTGATTACCTGACTGCTGGAAAGAAGAGCCCCTGATATGAATGGAGGCAATTGCTTAAATTGATCGACCATCAATGCCACCAGAGGGCTCACTACCAGCGTCACCCCAGGTAAGATAAGAGCCGACAACTATATAAAATGTAAAAAAGAATCAGCACATCAACATGGAAAACTTCTTATAATAGCATGCAGAATGAAAAGAAAAAAAAAACATAAATGTTATTTGGTTACTACTGAATTTCTCTTACTATTATCATGTTTCATGGGAGATAGAGGAGGAACAAGAGAAGAGATGTCACAGCCCCTAATTATGGTTGAGAGATCTGACTTATGAGGAATTCTCTCTCTCTACACACACACTCTCTCTTTTCATAGAATAGAAAAGTTTCTTCTTATTCATAATAACTCAAAAATACAAACATAAGCTAGTAGACTCAAAATGGAAAAGGTAGAGTCTTGACTTAGTTTATAAATATAGATTTAATCTTTAACTAAACCTATTAGACCCAAATAACCGACTGACCAAAAAATAGACCTAAACATATCATATCCATCTAAACTCATCCTCAATTTGAACATGTTAGGATTATATGTAACTTGCAATATAAAAGAAAAGCTTTTTTAAGGTCTATGCTAAGGGCACTACAAAACTTGTTAAGGGGATGCATGTTAGAGTCACAGAAACAACATCTCCATGTATATGGGGATAAAATGTTGTGTATACCTTGACCTCCACAAATCTTGCATAAGCAGGAGCGTCGTGACACTGGGACGACCTCTTTTTACCATCCTACTTCTTGGCTATTTGTCAGAGAAGAAGAATAATGACGACACCACAAGAATAAGAACATTTGAAGTGGGTACCATCTCGTCCTCTCCTGCAAGGAACACACATACTGCCCTGGTACCATATTGCAATTCAAATGGTTGTAGACATGGTACAGAGGAAGAAGAGAAGAAATATGACTTAAGACTAATTCTTCCAAAGAACTATGGAGAATAACGAGAATACAATAGATAGGAGAGTTTCTTCTTATTTAAAATAACTCTAATACAAATATGGACTCAATAATACAAATATGGACTCAATAATACAAATATGATTACTTAGACTCTTGACCTAGTCAATAAGTATTAACTAAACATTTGAATAATCCAATATATCCAAATAATATATTACTCCTAAAATATACCAAATTCTTCTAAAAAAGTGTTAAGTTTGGAAAAGAATACTTTTGTGATGTCAATTGAGAGATTTACAAATTGACAATTCTACTCAAACTATTACTTTTCAGTTCAACTATTTCATACATTTCTATAGTTAATCTTGTTGGTTAACAAGGAGTTAGAACCCCTCAAAGGGTGTTTAAATCAAAAATAAATAAACAAAAATGAGAAACATAGGAATTGAATTTACAATGCATGTGTTCGGTTGAGATAGTGAAATTCAGCAAATGCCTCCATTCATTCAGATAGAATCTTTCAACTCTTATATTTGCTTGGGTGCAATTGTTAATACAATCATCTGTTCGGTTGATATACCGAAATTCAGCAAATGCATCCATTCAGTCAGATAGGATCTTTCTAACTCTTATCCTATATTTGCTTGGGTGCAGTTGTTAATGTAATCGTTTTTCCCTCTTGGGGTGGTTACCTCCAAAGAGCAATAAAATAACTCTTTTACAAAAAGTAATTGCAAATCATATCTTCTGACCAATTTATTTGTTTGAGGTCCATACTAAGTTTGATGGGCATAAATTAGTTCTAGTCCCCATGTTGACCATTTTGATTATCATGCCACACATAAGAATAACTTAGTTATCATCATGTTTCCAACCATTCTGGTACTTGAAAATATTTGCTAACATCAACAGAAACAACAGTGCCGAGTTGACTACCTTCCATTTAGCTCTATTAGGGATTGTCTTCCTTGTAGCATTGGTAACTAAGGGTTCCTTCTTTACTATCTCAATCCATGTTCATTTTAGACAATGCCTCAGGCTGTTTTAACTAGAACCCTATCGGTTCTCCTAACAGTTGAATCAATTGCCTCTATTTTCCATGCTTCAACCATCTCAAACTAGTTCCCTCATCTTATCCACAACGAAATAGTTTCCAACTTCCATGAATGCGCTCGTTATGTTTCTTTGAGTACCATGTAACGGTAACATAACCAATAACAACCTTTTGCCACAAATGTCTGCAATTGAGTTTCAAAACAACCACTGATGTTATTAAATTCTTCGTTATTAATTTACAGAACTTTTAACTAATGTTATATTTGAGGACTCGAATTTAACATATTATGATAAAGGTCCACAGGTTGTGAATGTGACGCTAAAATGGGCACCACATTGGACAAAAATTCAAAGGAAATTACCCTCCAAAGCAAACAATGAAGAAATATCCCAAAATTGAACAATTTGTAGGGAAAATTTTCCATTGTTAGTCCAACATTGAGTCAAACTTGGCAATCTTTGGGTGCAACACTATCTCCATAAGACCATAGTTCTTACAATGTAACTTGATTAAACGTTAATGAAGAATTTAGAACTCTTTTAAAGTCGGTGGCCATTTTGGAACTTGGGACACAAAAAAAGGGTCATTAGCTACTGTTGCTGCTTTTTTTTTTCTTTTTTTACAACAAAAATATGGTCATTAGCTTGAAAAATAAGCAATAGCAGCAACCGAACCAACAAGAAAAGCAATCAGAGTACCTGATAACACAACGACTTCCCGGCACCTGTGGGCAACACCACCATCGTCGACTCCCCAGCAACCACCTTCTTGATCGCCTCCAGCTGCCCATCCCTAAATGAATCGTACCCACAAACCAACTTCAGCAAATCCCTCAAATTTTCATCCGAAGTCTCCTTCCTCACTTCCACCAATGCCTCCTCCACCAAATCCCATCCGCTCACCTTCTTCTTCTTCTCGTCGAACTCGTCGTCTAAACCTAAACCCAATCCCAATTCTTCCTCCTCTTCATCCCCATTGCCACTTTTGGGCTTTTTACTAAATCTTCGCCTGAAACTTTTATTTTTCGAGTACGAATACGAGGACTTCCTCTTCCCATTCGCATATGAATTCCCGTTCCGGAACGAGTACTTACGGCCGTAGCCGTTAATGTTCAGCCGAACAAAGTTTCCTTCTTTGGAAGTCTTCGGCACGTGTTTCGGCGCTTCGGATAGGAGGTTGGGGGTGATGAGGTTGAGGTGGGATTTCTTCGGCTTAGGGTTAGGGTTTTCGATTTTTGGGGTTTCCACGGTGGGGGTTGTGTTGATTTCGGGGATTTCTTCGGTGACGACGGTGGTCAGCCTTAGGGTTTTGAAGACGAAGGAGGATCTGGAAGAGGCGGAGCGGGTCGGTACGGATTCGAATTGGGTCCGGATCTTGAGGGCGTGGCCGTCAAGTGTGAGGAGACCCGGTGAGGAGGACGGCGGATCCTCCGGAGGCTGCGGCGGTGGCGGATCCGATTGTTTGGATTTGGATTTGGGTTTGGGTTTGGGTTTGGGTTTGGATACGGCTTTGGGTTTGGATACGGCTTTGGGTTTGGGGGGAGTGCAGAAGCTAGGGTTAGGGTTTCTGGGAGGAGTGGCGGAGACGTGGGAGGCGTCGGAGTCCGTGCCGGAGTCCATGGAGGGACACGGTTCAGCGATTGGAGGAGGTGATGACTGGTGAAGTGAGGGTGAAGGAACTCTTCTTTTCGTGTTATATGCAGCAGTTTTTGATTTCCCGCCAAACTGCCTGCGTTTGCACGCGTCCCGCCACGTTTTATTAGAATTGCAATATAATAAATTAGATTCTTGATAAAGGCACTACAAAAATATGAATCGGAATAACCCAAATTTTGTCATACCAATTGTTAGAACTGTCAAAAATTTTACAGTCCTAAAAATATATGTTAATATTTTAGGACTGTCAAAATTTTGACAACCCGGAAAGGATGGCTACGCAATGTGACACGAGGGCTGGACTGCGTGGAGGCCGGAAGGGGGGACGAGACGGAGGAGCGGGAGGGAGAGGAGGAGGAGGAGGAGGCGACGGCGGGAGGCGGGAGAGGCGCGCACGCGGTGGAGGACGAGACAACTGCTGCGCGCGGGGACGGCGGTGAGCGGTGGGGGCGCCCGTGAGCGGTGGAGGAGCGGGAGGGAGAGCAGGAGGAGGGAGGTGAAGAGGGTGGACAATCCTAGTAAATTTTGGACTAGCCTGAGTAAAAAAAAATTATAACTGGACTAGCACCAATACTATACTAGCCCTGAATCTACTTTGTAGTGCCTTTATTATAAACCATAAATTAGCTCAACAAATTGTTAGGTGTTTTAAGTTAAACGAAATTGTAAAATATCTTATCATAAAATCTTGTAAATATATAGATTTTAAAAAGTTCACACCATTAGATAATGGGGACATGTTACAATCTCACTCATTCTTGTGAAGCTCTTTGCATAGTAAAATTTTTAACATTTCAACCTCTCTTTTGTTTCTAATATCAAAAAAAGTTGTAAATTCTCTTATAGCACAGTAAAAAATTTAACATTTCAATCTCTCTACTGTTCCACAATTTCTAGTTCTCCTCTTAGAAGCTGGATAAGAGGGTCTTCGAGGAGGAATAGAACGAGGTGTGGAAATAATAAAACTGTGATAACAACTCTTTTATTAATGCAAATAGAGGAATTGTATATAAATTTGACAATTTCGCATGGGCCATGCTATGGGAATATGATACTGTTTTAGGATTAATGTATTCCCTTGGCATCATACTCCAACTATACGAGAGAATATTATTCTCATATCAGAGAAGTAAGTATTCTATACTCCCAGTGGCTATACTTTTGAGATTTTCTACACTACCAAACTCAACACCAAAACTGACCATGTTCATACCCGCCCATAACCTAATTAGATCCAAATCTAGCTCAATCTGATTTGGACCCAAACTCAACTTGAACCCAACCGAACGCAGACCAACTTCAACTAAAACCTAATTAGAACCCAACCTAAACCTTCCAATACTCGATCTGGATCCAAACTCAACTTGTACCCAACATGAAACCATTTAGACCCACATCTACCGCAACCGAAACCCTGCCCGTACTACAAGCATACCCGTCCCAAGCTTAAAACGGACTCAAGCCACCAATGATTCATGTTTATTGAAATTATAATAATAATTTTATGAGGTATGGATAATTAAGAAAAGATCTGATCAGAAATGTCATACTAAAAACCATGAACTTTACTTACCAAACACCTGAATTTTATATTCCAAAAAATACTACCTATTATATAAATCAAAGTACCCTTACCTTCCACATTAGGGACAATTTTTCACCCTTTATTTTTTGAGAATTGCACAAGGTTCCCACATAAAAGAAATGAAATGATATTTCATCCAAGTGAAGGTTAAGTACCGAGCCGACAATATTGGCTTCTTTCCTGTTTACAATATGGAGAAGTATATGACCGTATGAAAAGCCAGGCACAACAAATTACTGAAGATAATTTACAAAAGAATAGCTCACACTGCATCATTTTTTTTCCAAAGCAAAATACAGAAGCAGCACCGCAAAACCAAACCTAGTAAAGATTAGAAAGAAAGAAAGGAAGAAAAAGAAAAAGAAAAGGGCATCTGCAGCCTCTCGTGGACAGACCCTGAAGATTATAAACATACCAGCAAGTGGTACTTTCTTACAAATAAATCGGCTGGGGCAAGGCATACATATTGCCCCGGGAATACGTATATAGCTACAGTGGAAGAAGGGGGGGGGGTGTTGATCAAGTTCGTTTCTGTTGTTGAGAGCAAATATGCTTAGGGCGGTTCTTCGAAAGCCCCTACATCACTGTGCAATTGCACTTAGATTCCAACTTTGGAGGCTTTGTACTGTCGCTAGGCTTCTTCAGGATCTCAGCATTTGAGGGAGCAGAAGCTTGTACTATCACATTCTTTCCTGGTTCTGTTGGCGGTGACTTGGTTTGAGTTTCTAATGTCTTTCTTTTGAATTTCTGCGACTTCAGCGTATGTTTATTTGGCATCCTTCTGGAGTCCTTTTCATCAAGAACAGATTTTCCTACTATCATAACCGTTGGTCTAGTAGTCTCAGATGGCATCATCAACTCCTTTTCCATTCCCACTGTTGCAGCCTTGTAGGCAATATCATGAACTATAGAACTACAGAAGAGTATGGTGTCTGTTGCTTCTGCTAGCGTTAAGCTTCTGGGTACATGTCCTTTTTGGCCTTCCACAATTACAGTTGATTCTCCTGTAAAAAGAGTGTAACAGTTCATAAAATTCCCTTTACACCCTAAATAGAAGAAAATTTTAGACTCTCTGTAGAATCTAGTAGTAAATTGATGGAGTTTAAGACTTATCCTCGTGCAGTGAACGTGCAGTTCTTTAACAAAAAATAAAAAGATCCTTGCAGTAGAGTTTGAATTACAGAAGTGAAAGTGCTTGATGTAGACTAATGGACACAAAAGGTTATCACATCTAGCTTAAGAGAAAATCCTACCGAATCTTGAGATTGAAGTCTGGTGGCATAAGACTAATTCAAGAAGAATTCAGGACTGCTTCTTTGAGTTATATAAGAACTTAGTCATTAGCCACTAATTACCAATATTATTTGAGTCAACAAAATATAATAACCCAATAGGGTGTTGACACGTGGACTCCCCCTTAGGAAACTTCCTACGGTTGCCCCTCTCTCTCTCTCTCTCTCTCTCTCTCTCTCTCTCTCTCATATATAAACAGAAATGCTCAAGAACCACCCGGATGGTTTCATATTATGAAACCACCGTATGTTACATGTGTTGGATTTGTATTGGATGGTTGAGATTAAAAGGTGTAGACTCCACCATCTTTTAATCTCAATCCAACCCATGTAACATAGGGTGGTTCCATAATATAAAACCACCCGATGGTTCTATAGCACTCCTTATATATATATATATATATATATATATATATATATATATATATATATATATATGTGTGTGTGTGTGTGTGTGTGTGTGTGTGTGTGAGATTTTCAAACCTACATTAATATCAAATACCAATGTGTAAATGCAGCAGTTCACACTCGATTATCTTGACGATGACTGTAAAAAGAAAGGTGCTATAAATAGATGTTTTGACTATAGTATGGTCCGAAATAAAAAGGTTGAATGCAAAACAAAAAGATACTCGCTTATAAATAAAAATAAATCAATAATATTTATCAAATATTATCCATCAACATCAAATCGCTTATAAATAAAAATAAATCAATAATATTTATCAAATATTATCCATCAACATCAAATTGAAGTCTTCAATTTGAGGAACAAAAGTTAAAACTAATGAAGCATCCGATGGTAAATTACAATTTACAAGTCCTGAACTCTACAACTAAACTAAACTATGTTGGACATATTAATCCATTAGATATTTATTTTTAAACTACTAAATATCAATATTACGACGTTATTAGTTGATTTTAGTAACTAAAAAGTATAGAAGTAGAAGAACTCCTAGGACTTGGATAAAAGAAAAGCAAACAGGGAAAAACCAACAAGAAGGAACGGAAAAGTTTTAAGACTGAAGGTTACAGGAAGGTAGTAGCTAGCTGGTGAGAGTCAGTAATGGCCGGTGGTGGTCAATGATAGACAACAGACACTGAAGAAGGATTTGATGCTCAAAGAAGGCAGAAGAGAGGGGTGGTGTGGGTGGGTGGGTGGGTGGGTGGGTGGGTGGGTGGGTGTGGGTGTATGTGTGGGGGGGTGGGGGGTGAGAGAGGTTCTATTATTCTTGGGGCCTTGAAGTCTCTGTTTAGATTATGACAAAACCATTCTATGTTGAGGTATTAGTTTTAATCAAGATCCAAATTTTGGTATCAAGTCCCTTTCCAGAGTTGTGTTATTCTTGGGGCCTTGAAGTCTCTGTTTAGATTATGACAAAACCATTCTATGTTGAGGTATTAGTTTTAATCAAGATTTAAATTTTGGTTTTTGGTATCAAGTCCCTTTCCAGAGTTGTAATTTAAACATTTCGGCAGGTTAGGCAGTTCTGTCAGAGTTTCAGTTTTGACTCTAATTACTTTATTTTTACAATAATTAAATAAGAACTTGTGTATCAAAAAATCCCTGGTATTTGGTACTAGATTTAGTAATTATATTTGGAAGTAGGCTTGGTAATCAGAATCATATCGACTTTTGGAAGTGAGAAGCGCCATGTTACATTGTGATGCCTTCTTTTCCCTATCCAAAATATCCCAATAAGAAACTCCAAGGAGCCTTTATAATGATGGTGCTTGAATATACTCTTATTAACTTAAAATTCAATGTTACATGGACATCGGAGAATGGTGTCCATATCCGTATCGTACCCATATCTTTATTCGTGCAACATAGACGACTTGGTACTGGTACCTATCTGAAAATGTCCATATTCCATACCCATATCGTGTCCTTACCCATATCCTAGTCCGTATTCATGCAACATAGGTTAAATACACCAATTTATATATTTAGACTTTAGTTAGTAAATACCTAGTCAAAAAAAGAGGTATGGGAAACCCCTCAGCTCAATTGAATTAGTAGAGGCAGTGACCTCCTAGGAAGGCTCTTAAGCGCCTAGGCAACCATTTTTTAGAACACTACCAAATACTTCATGGTGAAGTTTGGAACTTAGTAGGACGAAAATAGAATATATGAAATGTAAGTCAACCAGGAGTCAAACAAAAATGAGGGGAGTAACTATAGATGGACAATCGTACCTGTAGAATATGACATGTTTTAGGAAATCGAGAATACGGATTTGGCTTGGATAAGGTTATAATATTATATATGGACATGAATACCTTTTTTGGACATGAATACATATCTGTATACATATTATATAATTAAATTCTTAATAAGATCTATATGTATGCATGTTGTGGTAGTAACTAGCTTTTACAGAATTCTATAAAGGACAGGCTACAAAAGAACAATACTTTCTCACACTTGGATTATGGTTCTCACAAATGCTACCAAGCAAAATCACTTTCAGCCTATGTTGCACAAATACAAAGATGGATACAGATAAGGAGACAATACTGATACGGACATTTACAAATAGGTACAAGATAGTAACCTACGTTGCATGGACACGGATATGGGTACAAAGACGATATGGATACGGAGACCATTGTCCCATGTCCGTGTAACATAGCTTTCAGCCATGTATTGGGTCCCTTTGGAACCTAGACATGGGGAACCTTGTCCAACATGCATGTAAAGGAAGTATCCTGTGGGATTCGTGGGTACGTGGATGACACATATATATTCCTTGGAGTATCTATGATACCTAGAAAATAAACGACTGGAGAAACAACAATTTATGCTTTTTTTATCATAGAAAAAAGACACGATACCAATCACAGTCACAACTTCGGCATTCAGGAAAAATTGGCGAGGTCGAAAACTTAGGAATTTGGTAAATTTTTGGCATAAGTTAGAGTGAAGATAAAGAAATTGCAGATGGGTAATAGCATAGCCAAAAGATTAAAATTGTTAATATACATCTAAGTTACCAGTTTCGAGGAACACTTCCAAGTCAACATCAATTTTAATGATAAGTTGGGTGGACAATCAATGTACAAACTTGTACATTCTCACTATTGGAGACTCCTTACAAATTGTAATAACGACAAATATTTGATCAAATTCTTTTTTTTTTCTATACGAATTTGGTTCAGAGAGCAGATTCATAAAAAGTTTAACAATGTAAAATTGGCAAATTTAGAAGATAATTTATGCATGTTCACTGTTCAGCAACCTATTCATTCAAGAATATTCGTGATTTTTTTAGAAAACACATGATTTCTGGGACAACAACGCCAAGTACCAGAATTCATTTATGAGCTTCAAGTAGTCCAACTGATGCATTCTAAGAAAGGGGATAACTGATTGATACGCTTATCCCATGTGAGCCGACACAACAAATGAGCAACCGCCCGGCAAAAATTCTGGAGCATGGAGCAGCTGAAATACGGTCAACCATCAACTTCTGACTAGTTGATAGGAGCAGCATAGTCAATTTTCTGCAGTTCTTTAATTATGTTTCCGAGTTTGTTACGAATTTCTTTGTATTTGCTTTCCTAGTTTTATAGGTGGGCTCTTCAATAAGGTGGGTGAGGTTAGGGTTTGTCAGCATCTTTGTTCATTGATTATTGAGAATAAGATAGCCGAAGGTTATTGCTTGGAGCCTTGAGAGAGGCAATTGTACCCTTTTTCTCTAGATCTGTGTGATTTCACTTGGGAGCTGCTTAAGATCTTGATGCTTCCATGCAGTTCCCACATTACCAACTCATGCCGAAGAGTAAAAGTTGAAACGAGAAGAGAGAAAGAAAGGCTTTTTGAACTGCCTTCCGAAAAATAATTATTTCTCTGTTGAAGTTAAATAAAACAAGTTTACAACGGTTGTGTAACAGAAAGCTGTTAGTATGGTTATAAATTATAATCAACTAACAAGCATGTAGTCTTTCGACATAGACCTCTATATGAATTCCAACATACAAGTAGCATAAACAATCTGTGCCATCAACATAAATATTTATGCATTCAAAGAAGTCAGCTAACTGAAAAGGGGAAAAATTGCCAGTAAAGTGAAGTAAGATTGTGACAGAAATTGCATACCATGGATGTCATGAGAATGATCAATGATATAAGATTCTGATGTAGAATTAGATGCACCCTTCTCTGTTGTTGTGGAAACAGAATGTTCATTAGGAACCTCCACAGCACTTGGAATTTGAGAGGGCTTGCACTCAGTTTGTGGGTCTTGAATACTGTCATGACCATATTGTGATTCTAAAACGACAACATAATGGCTATCTGTGGCTGAATCAGAGGGGTCACTCAGACAAGCAGGATTATTTAGCACATGTTCCTCAATGACGTAAGTATCTGGAACATCATTGGTTACCTCTACATCATGAGTATTCCTTTCAATAGCTTTAAGAGGATCCCCATCAGCATTTATGAATGAAAAGCAGGGTTCATCTAAAGTATCTGATGTTAAAGAATCATAATGAGTACTTTCCAGGCGACCAGGTAACTGTGAGTCAGAAGTGTGTGGTACCATGAAACTATGGTCTTCAACATATGAAAATTCTGTAGCGCTCGTGTATGCAAGATCAAAATATTTTTCCTGCTCAACGGTGTCTACAACTGAATCTCTCAAACCCTCATAATCCATGCTCTTAAAGGAATCATTGAAGTCATCTTCGGTTACACTATTTGGTTGAAATGATGGTTCATATGTTCCAACAAGAAGATCAGGATGTGAGTCAGTGAGTTGAGCTTTTGTAACAACATCACTTCTCGTGATGGCCATCTCATTCTTCCTGCTGCTTAATTGGCGTTGAATACGGCCCTCTGATTGCCTAGATGAACCAAGGTCCATGGAAGAAGATGCAGAAGCAGAGTCCCGTCCCATGCTGCGTCTCATGGAACTTGTATTATCTCTTACATAGGAAGGCTCAGAACAAACTATATTTGTCGCAGAGAATGTTCTTCCTTGAACAACAGGCCATTTTACACTGCATGACCTTTGCAGCAACAGTACAGATATTCCTGCACCCTCAGGATTGTCAACCCTAAGACTAGGATTAGCAGTGTATTCCGTGTGTCCAAGTTTACTTCCACCATCAGATTGGGCTGCACTTGCTTCTGGCTGGTTGTCTAATTGGTGGTCAGAAAGATTTAACTCGCTTTGTTTGGTTACCAACTTAACAGGACAATTCTCATCCAGGTAATTAGGCCCTTGCTGAATGTCCCATTGATGTTGTCCATCACCGGTACTCTTTCCAGGAGATTCAGGGACTCCGCTTACTTGCACTTCATTGCACGATCCGTCTGTTTCCATGCCTGAATTGGATTTTACAGTTTCATTTTGAGTTACAGGTACAAAAGGTTCTACAGTAAAGAGCTGATCTATTTTTTCACATTCTTCACAAATATCTGTGTTTCCATTCAGTCCCACAAATTGGAACCGTTTACCACATTTTGAACAAATTGTCATAATTTCACAACCATCAACAACAGAATAGTAATCAGTGGCACATTGAAGTCCAATAGCAGTAGCACTGCTTGCTGTTTCACCAGTGGGAACAATGAAACTTTTGCATTCCTGTGAATCAAGCCTGCTTGTCATATTCTCATTGAATCCCCCACTGCCACTATGAGGCCTTCCAGCAAAGTCTTCATGGCGACAATCTTCAACTATATCATCTGGCTTATCAAAAATAAACATTTCTTCATTTGTGTCAGGATCTTCTGTTCTTTCCCATTCACCAGGGAGATCATTGTGGCCATGTTCACTACCCTCTATATAAGGTGCAAAACTGGCACCTTGCTCAGAGCTTGCACTAGTGCTAGTTGTGAGTGAAGAATTCCTAGAGAACATAGGTCGATGTGTGCTATTCGTTTTTCCAACATGGAAGGTGGTCGCAGGTACACTTGATAAAAGTGGCCTGAACATATTTTGAGGAGTCTTGCGATGTTCCTATAAAATCATAAGACGCAAATTTATTTCACACATGAGAAAGGGAAAAGAAGGCTTGAGATATTCCTAAACATATAGTGAAACATTGCTTAGATCATCTCTCTTAGAAACAGAAATTCTGATGCACGTATGAGACATGAGTAGAGATGTGAAATATTTATTTAAGTATAGTTAAAATGAAACAAATACTAGATCATTTCTTGTGTTAAAGGTGAGCAAGAAGCGCATAATCATTTACCTCTGGCAAAGTGAAATTCCTGACAAAAGAAACATGGAAAGGCAAGGAAAATTGGAGAAACTGGTACCTGGGTCACAAAGAGAGCAAAAAGTAGACATCTCTAGCAAATATATTAGGTTGAATCGAAGGTTCCTTGCAACCAGCTACTCTATATGGAGCATTAATTATTTCTTTCGCTTCATAGAACTTTGTAGATATTAAATACACTAGCAGTTGTGATGGCATAATATTTAAACAATGCAATCAGGGAAAATAGTCTGTAGTTGTATTACAACATTCTTTAGTGAATTTATTATTTTTTTGGAAATGTGATCTAGGCTATCTCATATAGAAGACACAAATGCAATCAGGAAACAGAATCCAAACTCCATAAAATCCTCATTACACAGATAATGTTGTTCTCTACTAAAATTCCTCAATCCTCTTACCTTGAAAATTCGTCAATCACATGCAAAAGCAATTCACTACCTCTGTCTAGACTCTAGATTAAATCTTCTATGACCTCTTCATCCCACTTCTATTATACAGCGCACTGCAACCTGCACCAAATTCCACACAAAACAAGCCTAAATTCAAGTTCTTCTCAAGGAATCCAATGGACATATGTTAACCTCCGGCCCAGGCCCAAAGACTAAAGGGGCATCAACATGGACGTATCTAATCAGGATGTACTATGGGCAACCCTTAACTCAAAAGAGTTGTGGTGTAGTGGTTATCATGTTAGACTTGTACACTAGAGGTCCTTAGTTCAATTCCGGGTGGCAACAATTTTTTTTGTTATATTTACTTTTATTCTAGTTAGTTAATTTTGTTCACATTATGTATGGGGGATCCATTTCCCAAGTTCGCCTCAGGAGCTCAGACCGGCCCTGCCACGCACCCACTCACCCACCCACCCACATTCAATTTCTTAATAGGCCACCTGCATCAAATTCCAAATATCACCAGCCTAGAATCCAAAACAAACTGCTCCTTGGTTAAACTAAAGAACCTCTCTTAACCCATATCCAATTTTATTGCAGAAACAATGCCTCTTCTTACATTAGATTCACTTACTATCGCTTTAAGTTATCATATAATCCAGTTGATTCCCGCTGCATTAAGCATTCTAGGAGAGCAGAATTTTCATTAGCTCTCTTTCCACTAATAGAGCATCTTTAAATTCATTAGTTTATAAGAAATAAGGTGTGTTCCAATAACAAACAAGACATTACTTCTACATCATGACAAGATGCCCATTGTATTTCGAACCCAGGTATCACTAATAGATACACAACTAGCTTTTCTAAAGGCCCTTAAGAGGCCTACTACTATTGCTCACAAGAACTAATCCCTTATTGTAAATTAATTGGATGTTTCCCAGCCCTATTTTATGAATGTGGTCAACTTCAAAGTTTGTACCTATGCCTTTGATGTAAAGTAAAATAAAATCTAATTGCAGATAAGATATTAACTAAGGCTTGGTTTGGGATTGCTGCTGCTTTTCAACTGGCAGCAGAAGCAGCGTTTGACAGCAGGTGGAGCCTGCCGTCAAAAGCTGCCCCCAAATTGAATCGACTTTTAAAAAATATTGATATGCAGTTGTTACCAAACAGCCTTGGACTGCATTCCAAGAAAAATAAGCAGAAGCAACCTCCAATAAGCAATCCCAAACCAGCCTAAGTCCAGTTGAAAGGGTCCTAACTCCTAAGAGAAGTATTCATGATAAGGGTTGAACTTGTTAACATAAAAAATCACTCTTCATGCACCCATCAACTTCACCTGAAATTGGATGCTCTTTTTCCTTTTCTTTTTATCATCTAAAATATGGGTGTGGACTATCTTACCCCCATAAGTATATTGACCATTGACGGCTATGAGACCCAAATGAAATCGTCCCCCACATGCTCAACATGGGTCTTCAATGTACAAAGGTGGATATGATGAATTGTCAATGATCCACTTTGAACTTGTCGATGGCAAATCCCATAATCTCGTTCCATAGTTCATATCGTTGCTTAAGTTCTCTTTCATATCAAACATATAGAAAACATAAGACTACCAAAGATAAAGTAGTACAATATTTCCCACCCCATCAAACCCCTGGGTTTGATTCCCAAAATAAAGTATGTCTACAAATATATAATAAAATAAATTAGAAGATGAAGAAATAGGTTTCGTGAGGAATTGACTAATCAGTGTAATCACAGACTTCTAACTGGAAACATTGATATTTAAGAAAAACATCCCAAGTAAGTCATATAAGTCATACCGTTCATAATCTCTCTTGTGAAGTGTGGCTTTTGCATCGTATACATCTATTCATAAACCTCAAGAAAATAGCTCACTAGAAAATCGTGATATGCATGTCAATTAAGATAGTATATATATGGTACATCTGAAACTTGTCAGATATTGATTTAAACACGATATAGATTAATAGGCACGTGGACAGGTCTAAAATAATATGAAATATTGCTCCTTTGATGCCTTGTAACTTCTTAGAATCTGTTGCAAGGATATATATTCACTCATATGTTATCAGTTATTGGATGTGTTGCATGGACACGAATACAACACGACACAGTACATGCACTATGGCAAGGACATGACACATAGTTTGGCATGTCCAAGTGTATTTTGGAGTCTGTGTCATGTTCAATACGTAACTGACACAACAAGATATGGACATTGCACCGAATTCTGGAGTTTCCGTGTTTCCTAGGTTGTTGGCTTCTGTTGGGAGTTATTTTGTGAGGTTGGTGTTCTGTACGATATAACCCATGTTATGTATAACTTACTTATACTTGCAGTCAGTTATTGGAAATTTGGGATAGGTATAATCAAGAAGGAAATTTAGCCATCATCCAAGATAATATGGGCATATATAAGAGGTGCAACAGGAGAATAGATAAATAGGCAGAGAATAGAGATGAGGTTGGGAGGGGAAGACAGGAAGTTCTACATTAGCATCCAAAGATATAAGAGAAGAATGAGGAGAGAAAAACAGACAGAAGTTTGTTGGAGATTGTGCCTTGGATTCCTGACCTGAAAGGGTATGTTTACCTCTTTGTGTTTCTTCCCTCTATAATTTTCCTTCTTCATTGTCTTTTGAGTTATAATTTACCGGTTTTCTTTTTTCGGGATTTACTGGCCTTTTGGGTTGTACGGATTGATCTGGGTTGTACGGATTGATCTTCTCTGATTGATTCTGCTTGATTTAGCTTTGATGTATGAAGAGATTTACGGATTGCAGTTTTTTCCTTATTTGGTTGTAACCATTTCTTACTTTTGTTTTACTTGAATAATTTGATAGCTGATGGAGGTGCAGGATAGGTTTTCTTTGAGACAGTATGCCCCCAAGGTATCTGCAGGAGTTGCTAGCTAGTTTGTCATAAGGTTATATTATTTGTATTGACTATATTAATGAATTGTTGTTAAAAACAAAAATTCAAGAGCATCATATAAAAAAATAGAAAAAAAATATACTTTTCTTCCAAAAAAGTTATGGATATTATTACCGAGAGCTTGATGTTGGGGATAATAAAAGATCTGATTAATACAAGTCGTTCTTGACCTATGTTGTCACAGGCGATGCCTAGGCAGCCTAGGCGTGCAGGTTGGAGGAGGCTCGCCTCGACCTGGAAAAAAATTCACTGGGTGAGGCGATGCTCGCCTAGGCGCCCGCCTAGGGTCGACCAGAGGAAAATATAGGCGAACTCTGGGCGAACTAGAGGAAAAATTGGAAATTTTCACTTTGTGTTGCTTAATGCATGCTTCTTTAATGCTCATTAGAACTTATTAGTTATTAACTTATTATTACTACTAGTGTTACTTTTATGTTTGTTAATTAATGCTTAGTTATACAATATATTTATTGTAATATACATAATTGCAGAAAAAAAAATTGTTGCAAAATAGCAGCCGAATTTTGGATGGACGCCTAGGCGAGGCGGGTGGGTTGTCACCTCGCCTCGCCTAGCACCCAGTACAACATAGTTCTTAACTAATAATAATCTTGTTAAGAACAAAACCTATAATTTATAGCAAAATTGGAATGTACAAGGAATAATTTGGAATTGATGAAAAGGATACTGTTGCAAAATATAATAAGAGAGAGAGAGAGAGAGAGAGAAGCAGGAAGAAAGAGGAACAGAGAGAACAAGTCTACCGAATATAGGGGGGCTGGAGAGAGGGAGAATGAGTTAGAGAGATTGATATAGTAAATGATCATACAAAACTGCTCTATATAGTGAAATCAGTCGCACATATAGAGCAGCACGCAAAGTCACATAGCACACATTAAATTGTAACCTTATAGAGAAATAAGGTGCCTCATTAAGAAAAGGGAGATGGATATAACTGAATCACAAATTAACAAATATTACCAAGGGTCAAAGTTAGGGTAAATTTCAGTAGACCCCTCCCTTAAGTTTGGGTGGGTGGTGGGGACAACCATCCTCAGTTGACAAAGTCGATTTGATGGTGAGCTTGTCGTTGGTCGGGAAGGGAGAGTGAGAATGGTTTCAGCTCAGGTTGGTTTCGAGCTGCTATGGAGTTGTCGTCGTGTATGGACATGCCAACAACACTCCCATTTTATAATATAATATGGAGAAACTTGCCAACACTTCATTTTATAATATAATTATGGAAAAACTGGCCAACCCCCTAACCCCCTCCTTTTATAATGTTGAATGGAACACTTTGCAATGATCTTCCATATCTTTCATGTTTCAAATAGTTTTGTATACTTAGGGCCGAAAGAACAGGCGGCATTCACCAAAAATAGATTCTTGGCGTGGTTTAGTATGCCGGTTTGTCTCTTTTGATAGCTTTGGTATATCTATATATTTGGTGCCGATCTTGAACCAGTAATGGTCAAGTTATGTAAACTACATAGGCATAGGATAGCACAAACATGATACAGGGTAATTGAATCCTTGATCAGTAGGCGAATAACCTTGAATAAAACAAGAGATTTATAATAGGACTGTAAACTAGTGAATTGAGGTCCTAAATTTGAGGTCCAATGAGAACGCCACAAAACTGGGACAATTTTAAAAGAGATAATAAAGGAGATCCTGTGTCAGATTCTCGGCGGATCATTCAAAAGATGAAAGCTACATTGTCTGCATTGTAATAGAATTTGCAACATAACACATCACATGGACTAAAGAGTATAATGTATAGCTAATGTATATCGTTCATGAAATATGACAGTCATGTTTGACAAAATAGTTAAAATACTGAATTATTACTACATATATAAATCATAAATGAAGAGCTTACCATTTGGCGAATCACAGAATTGAACGATCTTTTGGGGACTGAACTTGCACATGAAGTTCTGGATGGTTTCTTGGAAAACGCCATGGGTCTGTTGTTCGCTGGCATTCCGTTTCTTCTAACAGGAGGACTACTGGAGATTGCAACAGAGTGCAAAGAATCCAAATCATCGTCACCTGAAGATAATACAGACCCCTTGCTAAAAGAACTAATGAGATCTTGATCATGGCTATGTGATGAGCTGACGCTCCTGGAAGCAGTAGGTGACATCGACTGCCTTCCCCTTCCCCTTCCCCTTCCACTCCCAGGAGTTGGGGAGACACCTCTCACATGTGGAACAGATCGATCTGATAGTGATGTTCTTAGGTTAGGAGGTGCTTCTGAGGAGAAACCAGAGAGGTCTGCTTGCCATCCCCTTAATTTTGGTGAGACGGAACTGCCACGAGTTGAATTCATGGGGGTCGCTACCCTTCTTCCGGAAGATGTCTGCCCACTTGAGCCAGTACTCATCCTTAGAAGTGTAGGAGTCGAAGACCTCGAAGTGGGCGATGATGGTTTATTTGGAGGAGTAGAAGATCTTCTTGAAGGAGTTGCTGGTCGTAAAGCAGGAGGTGGGCTATCACGAGTAGCAGAAGATGGCCTTGCTTTCAATTGTGTGACACTAGTACTAGATCGAGGTGAAGTGCTTAAACGACAAGGACTAGCACTGCTTCTATTCATCATTTGAGTTTTTTCTGTCTGTAATTGCAGATAAGAAATTAGGAGAGAGAGAGAGAGGATACAATGATTGCAGAAAATAACTATTTTGTGCCGAAAGATAAAAAAATGAGTGGCAACCAATAAGCAATCATTCACCATGGATGAAGATCTCAAAATCCTTATAGGCTGGCTTCGTGGTCTGCCTCTAGTGGGCAGATTTTGTGGTTGAGGATCATCGTCATCTAAGGAACGGAAGAGAGGAGTATCAGGAGGAGTTAATAACCTGTCAATCCATTTATAGGTTAGCAACTACAAACAGCAAAGAACTTGACAAGAAGACCAAAAAAATCACAGCAGATTCAAGTTACAAATGTAAAAATTGAAGGCTCATCAAATACAATTATACAATTAAGGACCGCAAGTTATAAACATTTCAAATTTAACTGTTAATCCATTTACATTCATGTTTCCACTTACTTTTATGTCTAAATTCTCAATCAACAAAATGCAAATTCTCCAAGCATGTCAAAGTTTAAGAAAGCCCAAGTATAAAACAATATCAATCACTTTAAGAATGCAACTCACCAATCATAGTCATTCTTCTCACCCTCTGCATTTAGATCACTTCTCTCTCCTTGAGCCGAATTGCTTACGCCTAGCTTGAAGTCTGACAAATATCTTAAATTTGCTGATTCGTGGAGGGGAAAAAAAGTAAGTTCTTCAGATAGCTAAAAAATGCCAAACTCTGGAAATTGAAGGAGAAGGTTAAATTGGTGTTATACATAGAGAGTCATTGAAATCGTCAGAATCATGGAGCAAGAAGTTATCCCTCTCCATATTTTGCATATCATTAAACAAGGCCAGATCATCATCCTTAGCTCTGAGAGTTACGCCGCTCTCGAAACTCCGACCCCTCTTGTGGGTGCTCTCCATTCTGTGCTCCCTACCAGGAGAGTACCTCAAAGCCGGTGAAGGAGGCATATTTCACCAATATCCAACTACCTCTCTCGGACTTCTCGTCCTTCCCTCCTACCCATTAAACCAAACAAAAGATCCCCATATATTGAAAACCTGCATAGAGTTACAAATGACAATCAAAGGAAATTTGTCAACACTAGGAACATAATTTTGTCTCAACCGTCAAGTGCATTCTGCTGAAGGAAAAACGCAGCTGACGCATAATGCCCTATCATAAGGATCCAATTAGGGAGGAAATTTTAATTTAAACTAAAAGTCTGCAATTTACAGGATTACATCATATATGGATTCTAATAAAGTACGAGAACTGATAGAATGTGGAAAGTCCCTTATTTTTCTCTTTCATCTAAAGAAAAGGAAATCGAAATTTTCGGCATACAACTCAATGCACCTAAAAGAAGTTATAATTGCATATAGTTGGTAGCTCTATGATCAAATGGAAATTTTCAACAGTGAGAGGATAATTTTGTCACAAATTTTTTCAAGTGTGTTCTGCTGATTGCTGGAGAAGTAAAATCGATGCATAATGCCCTATCATACGGATCCCATCCAAAAATAATAATAATTGAGACTGCATGGATAGATTCCAATAAAAGAATATGAAAAATATCCTATTTTCCACTATAATCGCTAGAAAAATCACAACTTTCTCAATGTAGAACTCCAATTGCATCTAAAAGCACTTATAATAGCAGAAACTTTGATTGGTAGTTACAATATCTAAAACCAAGAGATATATCTTAAATTCCTCAATCTTCTTCCCAAAACTTAAGAAAATTCATGTAAAACTCAACAGCATTCAACTCCCTATTGCAATCAAAAGCAGTTAACTAGCTGAAATCAGTCACAATCCAACAGAAGAGGAAAGTTGATCTAGAATTCAAATAACCACGAAAAACTTCAACTTTGAACTAGGAATTACAAATCACTGACAGATTCTAGTAAAGGATTACATCCAAAAGAATGTGAAATAGACTACTCGACATCTAAAAACACTCACAATTGCAGGAATTTTGTCTGGTAAGGAACTATTAGAACTAAAACCTAGAGAAATATCATAAATTTCTCAATTTTCTTACCAAACTTAATGCAAATTTGTGTAAAGTTCACTAGCATTTAGCTCCATATTGCAATGAAATCAGTTAACAAGCTAATCAGCCATAATCCAAAAGAAGAAGGGGAAAGTCTATCACAAACCAAATCAGCTCGGGAAACCAGAAGAAGAAGAAGGGGAAAGTCTATCACAAACCAAATCAGCTCGGGAAACCGTAACCTATGCTAATAAAGGTCTAGGAAAAATTGTGAAAAGTCTCCTACTTCCAATTTATCACTGTAGAACTTGAATTACGTCTAAAAAACACTAACAGGGGTCTAGTCGTAGCTTGATTTTATGATTTTTATCTTGATTTCGCTCGATTGTGAAATCACTTATAATCGGGTGTAGTCAAATTTCTTGATTCTAGAATCGAAAGAAATCAGGTATAGTCGAACCAAATCTTGATTTGTGAATCACTGGAATCCTTCGAAATTGGGTGTAGTCAAAATATGATGATCTTCAAATCAAACAAAATTGGGTGCATTGAGACATTGAGTGGATTTCAAGTTGATTTGACTTGGGCTGATTTGAGCCAGATTTGGAGGCTCATATAAATACCTTTTGGCCAACCAAAATCAATTAAAACTTCTCTGATTTCAGAATCCACTTTTTGCTCGGACTTGGGCATGATTTTTTTCTCCATCTTCTTCTTCTTCCCTTCCCTTCCCTTCCCTTCCCTTCCCTTCTTCGTGATCAGGAGCATCTAGGGCACGATGGAGGGTAACTTGAAAATTCCATAAATGGGTCCAGAAGCAACCGAGTTTAAGAAATTTCATGGAGTTTCCAAGAACCCCACGGAATAATAGTCAGAAATTAAAAGGGTACATGCAGAAAAATTGAATGCCCAAAGGCTTTATTCTTGATAATCGCAATGTTCTTGAGACTGTGGGAGAGGGAGCGCTTCTCGAGCTGTATGATGTATTGGGGTCGGTAGTGGATGAGCATGATAATGAATCTTTTAACCCTGGACGTCCATTTGGGTCAGTCGTGCGCTTGTTTACCATTATATATCAATGTTTATGTTTATGATAATATATTTTGGTATATTTTAGTTCATACCGGAGATATTGCTCTCAAACAC
This sequence comes from Iris macrosiphon, assembly GCA_036927795.1. Taxonomy (NCBI): domain Eukaryota; kingdom Viridiplantae; phylum Streptophyta; class Magnoliopsida; order Asparagales; family Iridaceae; genus Iris; species Iris macrosiphon. The sequence continues at coordinate 143,341,942 of JAYESA010000008.1, forward strand.
ACTTATATGATACTATCAAACTTGTTGGTTATTTAGTTTTTATTTAAGTATGCATCACAAATTTTGTAAGGATGTCTCAACTTCTAAGAAATCAGCCAATATCTGTGTATCTTAGAAAAACCCCGTTTAATACTCATATGAACAACATTTTCAAGTGAATTTATTTCATTAGAAAACCAATATGATTTACCAAATAAGTTATGCTACTTTAAGTTTCTAAAATGGAATTTCCTAAATTGTTTGACAAGCTTAGTTTTAGGTAAATGAAAGCTTGTTTTCTTTGGCTATACAAGGCTAATTTTAAATTGAGAATGAGCCTTGCTGGTGATTGTCATTTCTTCTCTGTGGTTTATATGTTTCATGGTTTACTACCTGTGACTTTGACTACCCTTTGGATTAAGTTGACTTGTTGGAATCTTAAATTTGTTTGAATGGCAATCCCATAAAACACCTTAGGACATTGATAAAATGGCTCAGAGTTCTCGTCTCTGATCGTTATATTTAAATTTGAGGTATAGGATAGTATTGTACTTTGAGGGTTAACAAATGTTAACTTCGACCACACCTTTTTATTATTAAAACAGGGTCAGCTGTGAAGCATAACTCTACATTCAAGAAGCTTTTGCCACACCTTTTCTTCGCGATCAGCATTTGTTATGTTCTTATATTTATGGAACTAGGGAACTAGTAAGATGACATGATTGTTGGACTTTATTTTGTTTAATGTTCTCATCAGAATGTGAGAATTCAAACATCATTCAGTCATCCAAATTGGAGTTTGAAAATCAGGGTGAAATCAGGACAAAATCAGGAGTGAAATCAGACAAATCAGGATGAAATCAGGCCAAAATTAGATTTTTTAAAACAATCAGATAAATCGACCTCAAATCAGGCTACGACTACGCCCCCTAAATAATTGCAGTATTTCTGGTTTGTAACTCTTTACTACTACAAACTGGTAGAGAACTTATTAGAACTAAAACCTAGATAAATAACATGAAATTCTCAAACTTCTTCAAAAAAATTTGAGGTTCTGAAAGAAATGGCGAGTACTGAATAATTGAAGTGGGGCGACAGAAAGGCGCCCTACGGAAGAGGGAGAAGCAAGTTCGTGTAAAATTCACTAAAAAAAATTCAACTCCGTGTTGTATTATAAAAAACACTAGAAGAATTAAAAACCACATATAGTTTCTAATAAATACAACCAAAATAATGTGGAAAAAGTATCCTCTTTCCACTTTACTCACTATAAAAATCAAACTTTTCTCAATGCAAATTATAATTGCAGGAGCTACAGGTCTATATCCCTACGAGAACTCAAACTTCACAACAACGTAGGATTCTCAATCTTATTCCCATAATCGAAGCAAAATTATGCAAAAATCACTAGCATTCAACTCCCTCATTGCAATCAAAAGCAGATATTGAACTGAAATCAGCCACAATCAAAGCCGATTAAGAACTCAAAATCACCTCAGGAAGCCGCGAATTCTCATCGGCTCCTCCGATTTCCCGCTCTGATCTAGTGCTCCTCCAGCTCCGCACGAATCCCGACGCGGCGGGGATCGTCGTTCATGGATTATTCGTCTCCGGAATCGATTTCCGAAACCCTAACTTTTCAGGCGGAAATACTTGCCGAAGGAGGAAAGGAACAAAGAAATTTGGGATCTTTTCGTTAGGGTTTCTAAACTGGAAATCAACTTCCACTCTTCTTCTTTTGCTCTCTTTTTTCCTGTTTTTTTTTCCAGAAAATTTTCTACAGAAACAAAGAGCATTTCATGAAATTTAGTTGGTGAACTCCGCAACTCACACATTTTCGTCACAAAAATTGCTAACATAACGTTTTTGTTATTTTAGTTTTTTTTTTTTTTTTAACCGCCTGTAAAATTTTAGGAATATTTAGGCTTTTGATCTCACATAAATTATAAAATTAATAATTTGGTCTCCAAAATAATTAGTGATATTTTTGGTCTCAAGAGTTATCACTAAAAATGTAACAAAAGTGTCACTAAATTTTATACCGGTAAAATTATACTAACTTCTTTGACCATTCATAGCATTTGGATAACCAAATTTTCACTACAAGAAGAAGAGAGGAGAGGAGGAGAAGAGAGAGAAAAAAAAAAAAAAAAATCAACAGAGATGAGAAAAAGAGCAAAGTCAAATCTGAATAACCCTTGTGATCAGCAAGAAGAGACATAAAGTCTTGGCTGGATGATTAAGTGGATCAAGCCACGGAGATCGAATTATTCTTTCCATATTCATAATGAAATGGAAAAAAAAAGATTTTTTTTAATTTTTTTAACTATTATTAACTAAACATTTATATGTATATTTAAAATTTTATTACAAATAGAAAAGTTATAAATAACATATAATAGATAGATATTAACTTAGATCAATATTTATGATCATACTTTTTAACAAATTTATACTAATTCCTAAAATTAGATATCCAACCCTAACGCTAACTCCTAAAACCCTAACCCTAGATGTCACGCCCCAGAATCATAATACTGGAGAGCAGGGGAGTGACTCAGCCAACCACACCTTACTTAATACCGAAATAACCCGCAATGTGTTAAGGTTGTCTAGAGACAAGGGGGTGCATACTAAAATAAAGTCGCCTAGGGTCAAGAATATATATGTCTCAATCATCAACCAAGAAATAATAAGAATGAACATGTAAGATAAAGCAGTTAGGCGTCTCTGACGCTCTATCAGAATGATCATGGAACTAGTTATACAGGATGGTAGACTAGTACATTGTCAAGAGTACATGACTGTAAGTCAGTCGCGGTCTGAATAATATAAAATCATGTAGAGGAACTAATGTTCAGATAAACCGACTAACAGGTGACGTCGGTTAAATGCCAAAAAGGTAATAAAATTTGTTACTCATAGTGGGAAAGAAGAAACCCACTCAAGTTCCTCGGCGGACATCCTCATGGTGGGCGCCATCGGTCAGATACAGGACAGGATCCTCGGACTCTGCTACTAAACCTGGCCAAACAAAACCAGCGGGCTCAGGCCCCAATAGCAAGTACCACAAAGGAGCATAAGTGAATGAAGCAAAAACCAATAAAGTACATAAAATGGAAAAATCCGTGCCACAAGGGCAAGCGTATGGCCTTTCATTGGAGCAATAGGACACCCTTACAACCAAACAAGGACAAGAGGTGCCGCACTACTCCGAGACAAGGTACGACTAACCAATTATGAACACGACGAAGATATAACACATCCGTCCAGGTGAAGGTGAAGAGGGAAGACATCCCGAAGAGGATTTGCCGGGAGAGCCGGAGTTCGAGTTCGTCCGAGGAGCAGAGCAGAGCGAGGGCGATTTCTGTGGGGCTTTGGTAGAAGAGCGGGAGCCACCACATCCATTGATTGCAGAGTTCTTGGATGTCTTTCCAGAGGATTTGCCGGGGTTGCCGCCGGACAGAGATGTGGAGTTCTCTATAGACTTAGTGCCAGGCGTAGAGCAATCTCTCAGCACGTCTATAGAGTAAACAACAGTGAACTGGCAGAGTTGAAGAAGCAGGTGGATGAGTTGTAAGACAAAGGCTTTATCCGTTCCAGTTCGTCACCATGGGGTGCTCCGGTACTGTTTGTACCCAAGAAGGATGGGTCGGTACGTATGTGTATCGACTACAGGGCACTTAATAACCTCACTATCAAGAACAAATACCCGTTGCCGAGGATTGATGACTTGTTTGACCAGCTGAGCGGAGCGAAGGTATTCTCGAAGATAGACTTGAGGTCAGGGTACCACCAGGTGAAGGTGAAGAGGGAAGACATCCCGAAGACGGCTTTCAGGACTCGTTATGGGTAGTTCGAGTTCTTGGTGATACCGTTTGGGTTGACCAATGCCCCGGCAGTGTTCATGAACCTGATGAATAAGGTATTTCATCAGTACCTAGATCAGTTTGTTGTAGTCTTCATAGATGATATTTTGATATATTCGAAGACCCCGAAGGAGCATGAGCAGCACTTGAGGATTGTTCTGGAGACCATCAGGAAGGAAAAGTTGTATGGCAAGTTGTCGAAGTGTGAATTCTTCCTTGATAAGGTTGAATTTCTTGGGCATGTTATTACAGGAGATGGAGTCTCGGTGGACCCGAAGAAGATCTCAGCAGTTGAATCGTGGTCTACCTCGAGTTCAGTAGCAGAGATCAGGAGCTTCCTTGGATTAGCAGGCTACTACCGGAAGTTCGTTCAGGACTTTTCCAGACTAGCAGAGCCGATGACCAGGCTGACCAGGAAGGACGTAGAATTCGTCTGGACTGAGGATTCCCAGTCAGCATTTGAGGAGCTGAAGAGGAGATTGACTACAGCTCCCATCTTGACACTACCATCAGGAGCAGGAGGATTTTTCATTTACAGTGATGCATCAGGGAAGGGTTTGGGTTGTGTACTACAGCAGCACGGGAAGGTAATTACCTATGCTTCCAGGCAATTACACCCGCATGAGAAGAACTACCCTACCCATGATTTGGAGCTTGCAGCGGTTATCTTTGCTCTCAAATTGTGGAAATACTATCTATATGGAGAGAGTAGAGATCTTCACAGACCATAAGAGCTTAAAGTATATGTTTACACAGAAGGAGCTCAACATGAGGCAGCGACGATGGTTGGAGCTGATGAAGGACTTCGACATATCCTTGCAGTACCATCCCGGGAAGGCCAACGTAGTCGCGGATGCTTTGAGCGGGTATCTCGTGGCTATGTGCTTGACTAGCACTACAAAAAAAGTCAAATTAGCGACGCCCAAAAACGTCACTAAATGACAAAAAAAATATCGCTAAACACGTTTAGCGACGTAATTAGCGACGTTTTACAGAAGTCGGTAATAATAACGTCGCTGAAAGAAAAAAACGTCACTAAACGTCGTTATACCAACATTTTTTAGCGACTTAGAACGTGTCGCTAACTTAGCGACGTTTAGCGACTCTCAGTCACTAATTAGCGACGTAATTAAATGTCGCTAAACGTCACTAATTAGCGACGTAACAGCGACGTCTTTAATGACCTGGCAGTACTGCCATGTCAGCATTTTACAACGTACAGCGACGTATTTAGCGACGTTTAGCGACGTTATTAGCGACGGCTTTTGACGTCGCTAAGTAGCGACTTATTTACCGACGTATAAAAAACGTCGCTAGGCGTCGCTAAATATCGCTAAATACGTCGCTAAATTTACAAAAAAAAATTAAAAAAAACTAAATTGTTCCAAACTGCAATTTAAATATTTTTAATTAAAAATAGACCCGGAGCAACCCTCCGTTGAATTCTCTGGGTTCGCCAACCCCTTCGGTGGAACACTCAACACCGGATTAACAATATTTAATATGAATAAAAGTATCACAGTCATACAATTAATACACACAAATATCACAGTCATACAATTAATACACACAAATATCACAGTCACACAATACATAATATATAATTATCACAGTATCACAGGGCATAAACAGCGTCACAAAATGTATATTATCACAGCCACACAAAATGCATAATATATAAGTATATGAAACATCACAGTATCAATCTCGAGGATATCCAATACGCTGGGGCAGATACCAGTCCCTCAAATACTGTGCATAAACAGCGTTTATGTTATCAATCTCCGCTATGGGTGTTGGGTGACTGGAACTCCCCGTCTGAGATACAACCGCTATAGGTGCTGGGTGACTGGAACTCCCCGTCTGAGATACAGCAGGTGGTGTTTGTGGTATTAAACGAAAGAATGAAAGTATATTTCAATGACGGGGTTTATACGAAACCCGCGCCCTTTGGTTTACAAACAAACTTGTATAATTTAATCCTATACGAGGATGTGGGAGTACAATTTATTTAATCTGGGTATAAATTGCTATAGGTGTCTGATCTGCAGTCGATCACTTTAGCCCTTGGACCACACGATGTTGAAGAAGTACCGTGGAAGACAGGTAGCAGCTTCGAAGGTTGCAGAAGAGGGTGGGTGCACGATGCCAAAGTCGTCGATCCCTGCTCTTTGCCTGAGCTCCGGATTCTCTCTCTCTCTCTCTCTTGACCTCCGATTCGATCTTTCTGGGAAGTTCGACCTTGTTCGATCTTCAATTTTTTAGTTTTTTGACCTTGTTCCCCATTGATAGGGGTCTCTCTATTTATAGAGTTTTGGTGACAGTGACCACTCTGTCGGTGTAAGAACCGAGGAGTGGAAAGTACAGCACCCTTTTACACAATGGTTAAAATAACCAATGCCTGCGTATAGATAACCTTTTGAGTGAGCATGTGATGCGTGTCCAACTAAGGGGACAAAACGCGTATATCTGCTGCGAAGATCACGGCGTAGAAGCCACGTAGGTAGGTATCCCTTGTGTAGAAGAGGTTGGCGTAGAAGCCAAATGACTGTCATCCTGGCGTAGAAGCCAAATAGGCATAGAAGCCGAGTGGGCATAGAAGCCGAATGGGCATAGAAGCCGAGTAGACGTAGAAGCCGAATGGTCGTAGAGACTGAGTGGGCGTTTGAAGCCAAATGGTCGTAGAGACTGAGTGGGCGTTTGAAGCCAAATGGGCGTAGAAGCCGAAGGAGCACAGATCTTGAATGGGCGTAGAAGCCGCTGCGTATCGTGCCAGAGTGCTGATGTGGACGTCTTTAGCCGGAATTACGGCTTTTGAAGATATAATCAAATCTCTTGCATAGATTTGCCATCATCTTGTGCATTAAATACGGAGGCGTGTTTTGAAGGTCTGCAGCCCTTCTGTGCAACTGTCGCAGGGACGTGCCTCCAGAGAAACTGTCACCGCTCTGTGCAATTTAGAGGTAGAGACGTGCCTCGAGCCCCGTACGAAGTGCAGCTTTTGACGTGGCAGGCGGTTTGTCTACTGCGGAGCGTAAAATAGCTCATGTTTGCCTGTGTAAAATAAGGCAGCGTATCTCCTTGTACGCGAAAGAGCAGTTTATGCTGAGGGGACGTCAGTAAACGATGGTTCGGCGATATTTTAACCAAATCCTCTGCATTAAATGCAGAGATCCGCCATCATACTGTGGTGCGCGTCCCGAGGGGTCTGTCCTCGTTTCCAGTCGTCGTCTGGGTAGCCGTGCAGCACTTTTTGTCAGGAGTCAGAGGTCAGGTTCATTTCGGGAAAGACGAAGCGTTCCTCGTACGCTTTAACGCTGCTTTGAGAGCGGATGAGTTTTACGCCATGGAGGCGATGAAGAACCCCGTTTACGCTGGAGCGGCCTGGACGTACTGCACTTACGTGGATGGTCCCTTGAGCTTGTACTCTTGATGGCTCTGAAGGCCTCTGTTTACGCTGCTCTGCATCAGTATGCTGCGTAGCTCCTCCCAGCGTATTTTTCATGCTTCTACAAGACCCCCTTCAAAGCTTTTAAATTCCTCGGAATTTAAAACGCTTTGAATGAAGCATGAACGGCCCCTCGTAACTCGAAACGTTTCTGAATGGAGCGTTGAAACGGTCGATGCAGACTTTATGGCAGATTTATTGGGGACCGCTGTGGTCTCTTTTGCCTATAAAAAGGCTGGGGGAGTTAACCTGTTCTCCCCACATTCCCATCACCATGCAGAGATGATCGCCGGAGTTCGTCGGGTCAACCTGAGGAAGAAGGAGATCATGTTCTTCCAGCATGTAGGGAGCCAAAAAAGACGGCATCTTCGAGCAAGTGTCCACTGTAACGATGTATCATGGAAGGATATCTTAGCTTCCCTTGCTCGGGATAATCAACAACTTTGTATGGCGGTTCTTCCAGGAGAAGAGAAGGGTCGTATTAGACCACACTGCTTGCAAGCGGTGTCTTCTCCTGTTATACTCTCGGGGATGAGAGAGAAGACAAGCTGTAACAGCCGCCTCCCAGGACTGAGTTGGGTTTAATACCTCAACCCAATCTGCCATGGCGCACGGAGCATGGGATCTGCATCATTTATGCAGGCCCAGTTCTGCATTCTCCCGCCAGCGATCTTCTTGTTCATGACTGCGGTGGTCGATAAACTGCCATGGAAGAAGAGGAAGACCTGCACCGATGCGAGAACCCGATAGAACGGGTTCTGGGGGCGATCTTCCGACGACGATGATGAGGAAGCCCTTTGTAGACGGGATTTCCCTCATATGTAGTCAAAAGAAATGAAAAAAAATCCTTTGTAGACAGGATTTTCCTCATATGACTTTAATCTTTAATAAAAATCGTCTTTCTTCTCTGCATATGATCGTCTTGCCATACGTTACTGTGAAGTCTGAATATGTGTAGCTTCGACACGTCTGATTCTTTACGCCAACTCTGATAAGAAGAGTATTAGGCCCGGTCCTTTACGCGTTGCGAACAGTCCATAGAACGCTTGTTTAAGCCTGTTGAACCTTTAGAACTGTTTTGTTGCTAGGACTGAGGGACCGCGTAGAGCTCTGAACTGCTGCTTCTGATGAGCAGAAATTTTGTTCAGACTTCGTCTTCAAGAATGATCTCTCAAAACTTCCTTGGAACAGGGTCGAGAAATGGCTGTCAAACTGAGTTGCCATCTTGACAGACGAGATATTCAGACTGGGGTCTGGATGAACCTCCAATTTTGGACCCGAGAAGAGTAATTTCTCAATATTTGAACTCTGTGTATTTCGGGTACTTGGGATACTTTGGGGTCAAGAACGAGTATCTTCTGTGTGAACTCTTTGCAATTGACCGCTTCGGGGACTGTTCGGATATGCAAAAAGTCGTAGAGCGTGAAATCATCAGTCTGTAGCCTCTGGGCGTAAAATACCATCGAGCGTGAAATCGTAGACTTGTGGTTCCTGAGCGTGAAGTCATAGGTTTGTAGCCTCTCGAGCATAAAAGCTACCGAGCACAAAGACATCCGGGCGTAAAATCATAGACTTATAGCTGTCGAACGTAAAGCTGTAGATTCGTAGCTGTCGAGCGTAGAAAGCTCATTTAGCGTAGGACTGGAGATCTGTAGCCTGTGAGCGTAGAACACCATCGAGCGTGAAATTGTAGACTTGTGGTTCCTGAGCATGAAGTCGTAGGTTTGTAGCCTCTCGAGCATAAAAGCTACCGAGCACAAAGGCATCCGGGCGTAAAACTATATACTTATAGCTGTCGAACGTAAAGCCGTAGATTCGTAGCTGTCGAGCATAGAAAGCTCCTTTAGTGTAGAACTGTAGATCTGTAGCTCCTGAATAGAAAATTTCTTCGAGCGTGAAGTTTGCGGATCTGTTGCTTCTGAGGGTAAACTGAGTGCCACCGAGCGTGAGATCATCGATTTGGTATCTGCTGAGCGTAAAGTTGTAGGTTTATAGCCTCTCGAGCATAAAAGCTACCGAGCACAAAGGCATCCGGGCAAAAAAATATAGACTTATAGCTTGCGAGCGTAAAACCGTAGATCTGTTGCTGTCGAGCGTATAAAGCTCCTTTAGCGTAGGAACCGTTGAACTGCTTTGCGCGAAGAATCTTTTTGAATTCGCTGACTGTCCGCCTCCTCTGAATAATAGGCTGACGTAGGACCCAATTATAACCAAATATTTAATTTAGGAGATTTGGTTAGGGTTTCGAGGAGTCCGTCCGAGGATTCGAGGAGTCGACTCGAACTCTATATATATCCCAAGTTTTTTGAGAGAAAAACTTTTTATCTGTCTTCTGCGAAAGAGAGCTTTCGACTGTTCGAGTTTTTCTTTGTTCCTTCTCCGAGCACTTCGAGTCTTCAGAAATGGCGCCGAAACAAACCCCCTCCACTAAGGGAAAGAGCAAAGGTTCTTCTTCTCATTCTTCTGCCCCAGCGAGGGAGTCTTCGGTTGGGCAAGGTGAACTTCCTTCCGAGCGAAGTATCCCGCCGACGAGCAGCGCACCCGGTCTTAGAGGTAGAGCCTTTGGGGTGACAAAAAACGACAAAAAATCTTACGCACACGTTGAACGTGACCGCGCTAGGTCGTCTTCTGTGCTGATAGCCTCTTTGAGGAAGATGATGCACGGAGGCATTTTCATCTTTTACGCCCACATTTCTAATGTGCCAGCGTAAAAACAACTCCATATTTTCGTAGTTCCGAGCGTAAAAAGCTCTGGCTACCGAAAATTGGCGTATATCGTAAAATTTGAGTTTTACGCTTGTGGAGGGGACTTCCGGCGTAAAATAACCAAATTCGTATAATCCTGGCGTAGAGCACAGACTGTCGTTTGTTCGGTCTGTATGTTTGTGCAAGATTTGTAATGACATATTTTTCTTGCACTTTTGCAGTTGATTTGGGTGAGTCTCTACTGGCCGAGGTGATGGGTTCCGCTGCCGGGATGCTGCACTCGAACTATCTGGAGGATCTGTCCTACGTGGCATTTCCTATCTCCGGACCCCAGTACCCTGAAGGAAGGGGGATCTTGATATCGGCTCAGGGCGAGCGAATGCTGCTGAGCATGATCAACGGGGAGCCCCTAACGTACGTAGACGGGGAGCAGTACATCAAACCGGCCTTTCTCTTCGGGGACATGATAGACAAGCAGTCCCAGACGAAGCCCAAGAAAGAACCCTGGATTTTCCCTGCCGAGAGCGTGGTCTTGTATCTGCCCACGATGCCGAGAGATTATCCCATCTCGACTTTCTTCCATGCCACACATCGCAGGAGGATGTCGTGGACGCTGACTCCCGATCTTCACGGCAAGCCGGGGAAGATCTTTCATCTGAAAGGGGCTGACCAGGGGTCGTTTGTCAGCCGCCCTTTCGGTGTTGTGACGTTGTTCAGAGGACTGTTCCCGGGAAGTGTCCCGAGTGAAGACAGCTCAGTGATCCAGCCGGTTCAATTGTCGACCTTCTGCAACCACTTCATGGGACGAGGTGGGGTATACCCCAAGGAGAATCCTCGGTGCAATGGGTGGATCACCCCAACAAACCTCCGATGGACTTGCCTAGTTAACTGGGCCTTGAAGCACTTTCAGAGAGAGCTGGAGGGCATTGGACTGTATGTCGCTGTGAGTGCGACGAGTGTCGGGTTGCCTCCCAATCCTAATTTGTTCTTGGCACTGATGGAGCGATATATTTTGCTCACTGGGACCTTCGCCACTCTACTGGGGGAGCTGGGATTGGCCCTTCATGAGATGGCAGTTGTCTCGAGACTGTCGATGGGGGATACCCCATATGAAGAGTATGTCCCCACCAACCGAGAAATGGGGGATTTGGACCCTCGGGTGGCGGAAGTGTATCAGGAGCTGATGTGTCAATACTTCGCGTGCACCGCTTTTTATAACGAGCCTTCTGATTTGGCTCACATCACCAAGTGGATGTCCTACCTCTTCTTCCACCGAGCCAGGGCCGTCAAGTCGGAGAAAGCCTCGGGGGGCAAGAATGAGCCCGTAAACTGTTTGGGCGTGCTTAGTGCTCAGGTCGTTGAGGATCTTATGGAGGAGGCTAAGGCTCCAGATCAGATTCTCGTTGAGGGGGTAGGAAAGTATCCCGAAGGCACTAAGGCCTACAGTTACTTGAGGCGCTGTCGCATGCCTCTGTCTAAGGAAGCCCAGCTGGCCGGTTTCCTCTCGATATGGCTGCGTCGAGTAGTAGTGCCTGGTACTGCGTCCGCGGACCGTATTCACCGGAATATCCTGTGGCCGGCAGTGCGCCTGGTGTTCGGGCAAGACTGGACTTGCTTCCTGCCATGGTGTGTCGTATACAGGCTGGCCTGAGAGCCATGACTGATGGGTTGCTTGTCGATGAAGCTCGGCGTGAGAGTTTTCCCCGGGTGGAATTACCATACCTGTATTTGATGGGATGGTTAATTCTCCACAACCCCCGGGTGATGTCTCCCGGCTCTGGTAGCAGCTCGGGGGGTAATTTCTTGCTGAACTACAAAGACTCTCCCTGGAATGTGAATACCACTTTGGACTGTCGGCTGGCGTTGAACCTCCGCCACGGCTGGAAGCTCCTCTGTACTCCCCCTCCCGTATATCACAATCAATCAGGGACGAGGCTTGAGGATTCAGGTGGAGAGAAGACCGATCTTTCTCCGGAAGCTTTTAATTGGTTGGTCTGCATTAGACCCTACCATCTGTTGTACAGGAGCGAAGATCATTGCTTCTTCGAGCCCTACTTGCCTAGTCGGTTCGCCCGGCAGTTTGGGTACGATCAGTTGCACGTGGGCAATGCCGTCACCAGCTTCAGGTCCAGGGGCGGACTCATTGATGGAGCCAGAGGGTGGCGATATTTTATCATGGGTTGTACGGGAGCAATCTTCATTGTGCCGGTCGTTACAACCTCCACGGAGCTCCGTATTCTCCATTCTTACGCCCAGTTTTATGTGGCGATTAACACCTTTCATCGCGATTTCGATAAGCGTGGAAGCTTCAGGGTGCCTTCTTCCCAATCTGGGGAAGAGTTGAAGTCCTCGCGGTTTCTTCTGACGAGGGTGAGGAGTCTGGCACTCCGGATGAGCCTCTGGTGTCGGTGCCGAGGTGTGAAGTGCCTCCGGCTGCGGGGGCTTTGGTAGTCTCTTCTGGGAAGCGACGGGCTTCTGCCACGAAGGAGGCTTCTCTTCGTAAGAGGAGGAAGGAGACGGTTGCTCGTCCTCTTCGCATTCTTGGTATTGAGGCTCCTGGGAGTGAGCCTGCATCTCCCCATATCAGGGATGATTCTTTGGCTGGAGGTTCCTCGCCTTTTAGAGAGGGACCTTCTACAGTTCCGGCCGGCGACGCCGGAGAATCTTCGCTAGAGGTCGCTGTCGTGGCTACTGCTCCAGGTAGCGGAACAAGATTGCATGTGTGGTCGCGGCAGATGGAAGAATCCTTCCCTAGACCAGCAACGGATAAAACTCCCGCTGTGTCAGCGAGCACGTCTAGCGAGATTCCAGTTGACGAACCTCGACTGCGTCTCGGTGAAGGCTTGGCAAAACTCCGGGCGAAGTCGGTTGGCCCACCTCCTTCTCTAGGTATGATAGTTCGTATTGCGTCATTAGAGCGTGGTTTAGCTACATCGGTTGCAGATGTGCCATATATACCGTTGGCTCCGGGTAAATGTCGTCTTTATGTCTCCTTTTGGAAAGATTACCATCATATTGATATCAACTTTCTGGTCCTTTTCCCAGGGGATGGTGTCCACGGGGAATACGGCGTTGAAGCGCCTTCTGGCTCTGCTCCGGCTCCTGGCGATGATACAAAGGCTTTCGACTTCGAGAAGGAAATACCTTCGGGGGCCAGCTCGCCTGGAGTGGTTTCATCACCTCGAGAGGAGGACGAACCCGTCATCGTGACTTCGTCTCTCGCGAGTATGCTAATGACTTCGACCGTCGTCGTCGTACCTCCTTCGGTCGTACCACCCGTCGAGGCGGCGGCTGTGGCCACTTCGTCTACAATTATTCCCGGAGGGGGGCTCGCTGATATCGCGGCCACTCCTGGCATTCAATCGGATCTAGTTGCGCTGACTGAGCAACATACCAGCCTCTTTTACACCGATTTGAAAATGATGATATCAATGGTGTTGGCGAAGAGTCTCGACTTCGAGCGCCTGAGGAAGACTTCTCAGTTTTCGATCGGGGCTGTCAGGGAGTTCGGCGATCCTGGGGTAGCTGACGCCCTGGAGGCGGTGGTTAATGGTTTAGAGCAACCCATTAACGAATACTTGCAGCTGACTCGGGGCAGCTTTGATGCTGAGGTCCAGGCCAGATACGACCTCATGACTGTGCGGCTTTCTACGCAGCTGGAAAGCCTAGACAACTTCATCCAAACACATAAGCTGGAGATGGATAAAAGAAAAGCTGTCGTGGAAGAGGCTCTCGCTCTTGAGACGAAGCTCCGATCCGAGCACGAAGGGAACGCAGCGAGGGCCCGCAAGCTGAAGGAAAAACTCGCTCTGGCAGAGGAGTGGGCTTTTCAGTCGTTGGCAGGTCTAGATGTAGCGACTGGTCGACTGAGCGCAGTGCGACAGGATTTGGAGCGTGCAGAAACTGCCCGTACGGGCTCTCTTCGGGCAAGGGCTGAGCTGACCTTTACGAACAATCCCGAGGCACGGCTGGAGCGGGCTCGCGCCGATGCCTTGGTTTCCAGGAATGAGAGGATAGCTGCACTGGAGCGGTTGATTCGCGATCTGACTGCTCCCCCATCATGATGTATCCTTTCTCTTTTCACTTCCCCAGATGTAATTCTGCTCTTTATCGGAAATAAATAAAAGCGACTCTTTTCTGACTTTTGTGGACCCATCATTTCGGAATGTAAATGACAGTTTTTTTTTTGGCGAGAGTGATATCAGAGGTAGTATGGACATGATAGACTCTCGATAAACTTTTTAGCAGGATATATCTATTCAGAGGTCATACAGACATGATAGGATATGATCCCGCTAATTGCGTTCTGGAAGTAGTTTTGTCAGAATTGAGATTATCGCTGCTTCTTTGGGGTCCTCCGGCAAGATTCCGTATGCGACAAAATCTATGAAGGGACTTCTCCAGTCTCTTCTAGGGGGATCTGTGTTCATAGCGTAGCTGCGTTCTATGTGAAAGTTATTCTTCACACAGAATAAATCTTTGTTAAGAAGGATTACCGAATCCTGCCTTCTTATAGGAGTGGCTAAATCTGCAGCTAGACTGGCTAGGGCATCAGCTTCTAGATTCTGAGATCGAGGTACATGCTCTAGGAAGAACCCTTTGAATGTCATGGCTATCTCGACCATCGCTCGGTGATAGGGGATGAGGTCTGGATTCCGGACTTCATATATTCCTCTGACTTGATTGACGATAAGCAGAGAATCACCGAATGCTTCCAGGGACTCGACCCCCAGCTCTTTGGCGACTTGGAGCCAGATTAGCAGGGCGTTGTACTCCGCCATATTGTTGGAGCAGGGCTCGCTAAGAGAATATGCTCGGTAGATGACGAGCTGATCAAGAGTGACCAAGACGACTCCTACTCCTGAAACGACGTTTCCCCTAGGACCGGTTCTGGAGGCACCATCGAAGAAGAGTTGCCATGCGTCACTTTCCATTACGGAATTACATTATGCAACTTCGTCGGGAATATCCTCGCATAATTTGGAGGCCTCCGGGATCGAATGAGCAGCTAGGAAGTCAGCCAGCGTTTGGCCCTTGATGGACTTCTGCGGTACGTACACCATGTCATATGGTGTTAATAGCATCGCCCAAGTCGCGAGTCGGGAATTAAGAGCACTAGGCTTGCTCATCAGTACTCGAAGAGGGTTGATCCTGGAGATGATATGAATAGTCTGGCCGGCGACATAGTATCGCGTCTTCTGGATAGCGAACATCAGAGCCAAGCATTCTTTCTCCACTGGGTTGTACCAGTGTTCGGCTCCGGCCATCATCCTGCTGAGGTAGTAGATAGCCTGTTCATGACCCATGTCGTTCTTCTGTGTGAGAAGAGCTCCTAGTGAATGATCCATCGCTCGAACGTACAGCAAGAATGGTCTTCCCATGACGGGAGGCACCAGAACTGGCGGACTGGTGAGGTAGTGCTTGATATCTCCGAACGCTTGCTGACAGGCTTCGTCCCATACGAAGGATACACCTTTCTTCATGAGATGAGAAAAGGGCTGACATCTTCCCGAGAGGTTGGATATGAATCGCCGGATGTAAGCCAGACGGCCTTGAAATCCCCGGAGTTCCCTCAGATTATGGGACGGTCGCATTTCTACGATTGCCTGGACTTTGTCGGGGTCCACCTGGATGCCTTTGGCGGTGATGACAAATCCCAGGAACTTGCCGCTGGATACACCCAGAAAGGACTTCGTAGGGTTCATCTTGAGTTGATGTTGGCGCATTAACTCGAATACCGTCCTCAAGTCTTGAATGTTATCACCTTTGAGGCGACTCTTGACGGCTATGTCGTCCACGTAACATTCCACTGTTTTGCGTAAATGCTCATGGAATATGTTACTCATAGCCCGTTGGTATGTAGCCCCGGCGTTCTTCAATCCGAAGGGCATGACCGTATAGCAATATACCCCCAATAGTGTCCGGAAGGCAGTGTGCTTCTCGTCTTCAGGATGCATCTTGATATGATTGTATCCTGAGAATCCGTCCATGAAAGACATGTGTTCAAAGTCGCAGGTGTTGTCGATCATGATGTCCGTGATAGGAAGAGGGAACTCATCTTTGGGGCAGGCCGCATTCAGATCTCGGTAATCGATGCAGATACGTACCTTCCCATTTTTCTTCATGACTGGGACAACGTTGGCGACCCAGTCGGGATGTTGTTCTTCCCGGATGAAATCACAGGCTATCAACTTCTTGACTTCAGCTTCAATGGCGTCCATCATATCCGGGCGGAACCGGCGTTGGTGCTGCTTCACATGCTTTGAGTCGGTCAATATATTGAGCTTGTGAGTAGCCACCTTTGGGTCTAGGCCCGGCATGTCCCCATAATCTCATGCAAAGACGTCGACGTATTCCTTTATCAGCTGTATGATTTCCTCCCTTTCAGCTGGGGGAAGATTATCACTGATAAATATCGGCTTTGGCGAAAGTTCACCCCCAACATCGATTTGGATAACTTCGTCTTTGGTGGGAGGTTCTTTTTGCTCGAAGCGGAATTTCCACTGCGTATCCATTTGTTGAGCCCAGGAGTCATTCTCAAACGGCTCAGAATCCTGTTCATCTGCTTCTGAGGGATCTGTCACCACCATATTTACTGATAGTGTTTGTTCGAGAGCATCAGGTGAGTCAGGGAGGCGACGATCCATTCTGGAAGGAGGGAAAGATGTCCTCGTCTGACTTGGAAGTCGTAAGGGAGGTGGCATACCCTAACCCGAAACGAGTTTGCGGGGGTTGCCGCGCGGCGGCGTTCGTCTGCCTCTTCCGTAGTTGAGGCCTGGCTTCCGCTTCAAGTCGTAGCCCATGTTTTGCATGATCTTCAGCGCTTGCGGGCTGTATCGGTGAACTTGCATTTTTTCCAGTATCGTCATCAAAAGGATCTTCCTGGTTAGCCGGTTGATTGAGCATGCGGCCGAAGAATATTGGACGATGACTGCTGCAGGTAGGCGGGACAATGAAGATAGAATCCTCATGGGGTCCATACGTTGTGATGACGTTGGATGATGACGCTACTTCCCAGACATACGGACGGTAGGAGTTTATAGCTTCCAAGAATTTTTGTGCTATGGGTTCTACCTCGTCACGGGGAGTGGTACATACTTGCTCAGAGGTGAGATGGACATGGCAATTGACGGTCAAAAGCTTATTCAGAGGTAATATGAACATGACAAACTTTGTGATTGTGACTTCCATCGGGGATGGAGGCACACATCTGCTCAGAGGTAATATGGACATGGCAGTTTTTTGTAGACTTAACACCACTGGCGTACTTAGAGTTAAGTACGGATGTCAAGTGTAGATGACAATCGATATCAGAGGTAATATGGACATGATAACTGACGGTCGAAAGTTTATTCAGAGGTAATATGAACATGACAAACTTTATGATTGTGACTTCCATCGGGGATGGAGGCACGCATCTGCTCAGAGGTGATATGGACATGGCAGTTTTTTGTGGACTTAACACCACTGGCGTACTTAGAGTTAAGTACGGATGTCAAGTGTAGATGACAATCGATATCAGAGGTAATATGGACATTATAATTGACGGTCGAAAGTTTATTCAGAGGTAATATGAACATGACAAACTTTGTGATTGTGACTTCCATCGGGGATGGAGGCACACATCTGCTCAGAGGTAATATGGACATGGCAGTTTTTTGTGGACTTAACACCACTGACGTACTTAGAGTTAAGTACGGATGTCAAGTGTAGATGACAATCGATATCAGAGGTAATATGGACATGATAACTGACGGTCGAAAGTTTTTTCAGAGGTAATGTGAACATGACAAACTTTTAAAAGGAGCAAATCGTTATGTAAGAAAAGAATGAAAATCTAATCGGTACGGACCGTCCCTTTGTTCACAGATTCAAAGTGATGACCTTGGCATCGATCGTCTCCTGAATTTTCCTTTTTAGCACATAGCACGCCTTTGTGGGGTGATGAGTGTATCGGTGGAAGAGACAATAATCTGGGTGATCCACGTCGCCAGCCCTCTCAGGATGTCTGATGTTGGGTAGCTGGAGCTTGCGCTCTTTCATTAATATATCAAAGATCTCAACGATGTCGTCTCGTTGAAGGAAAAAGTCCCTTTTTGTCTTCGGGCCCTTGATGCCTGAATTTTACGGTCTTGCAGGAAGATCGTTGTTGTTGCATCATTTTTGGATCTTGAGGGGATTCTACCCCCGGCCCTAGACGTCCCCTTGTTCTGTCGAGGTAAGTTACCTCTGGACATGCCGTGGTCTCTGGCCACAGAAACTGATTTATCAAGAACTGCCTCTGGTTGTACAGGGCTGGACTTCGGAATTTTGGGTCTCGTGAGAGACGCAGTATATCCCAACCCGAAACGAGCTTCTCGATAGTGAGAATTACTACGCACCGGCGTTCGCCTACCTTTCCCATAGTTGAGACCTTGTTTCAGTTTTAAGTCGTAACCCATGTTTTGCATAATATTTAATGCTTGTGGGCTGTATCTGTGGGTTTGTATCCTGCCAGATTCAGACTCGCGTGATTCCTCTTGCACGATTGGGGCGTTCCGCCTGCTGCCGAAGATTATCAGACACTGATCGTCATGGGTTGGTAGAATGATAAAGATGAAGTCTTCCTGTGGTCCACCTGTTATGACGATATCAGATGTTGACGTATCTTCCCATATAATTTCCCCGCGTTTGACTGTTAGGGGAACCGAAGTCCGTTTATGACTCTCGTTCTTGCATTTCTGGATTAGGTAATCCCGCAGGTCAGGATGAGTAGAGGAAGAAGACGAAGGCTTGTTTCTTCCATCAGCGGGCGTGCGGATATTGGGCACCTCGGTTTTTCCTGTGCCACCTGTGTACAATAGATTGGCCATCTGGGTGGCGAATAATCCCCGGGGAGGGTGCCTTTCCGTAGCCTGAGCATGCTTTACGTCGTGGGACTTCGCCTGGCGTAATTTGGAGATTTGCTCAGACTGGCGTAAAGCTGAAGAGGTTCTCAATCGGCCATCGGCTTCCCGCATAATCCGGAGGGTAGGTAGATTGCTTCTCTGCTGGCGTAACGACCGAGAAGTTGAGTACCCCGCCGCTTGCTCCCCCTGCGGAAATCACGACGCTCATCTGGCTCCCCGTAGAGATCAGATGTTGTCTTGCGCACGGAGCGTGATTTGTACTTCTGACTTGGCGCTGAGGCATCATCAGAAGTTTGGTCTGTACCGCGCGTAGCGGGAGACTGGTTTCTGCGCGTAGAGCGCAGTAGATACTTCTGGGTTAGCGCTGAAGCTTTGCCCAAAGTTTTGTCTGTACCGCGAGTAGCGGGAGACTGATTCCTACGCGTAGAGCGCAGTGGATACTTCTGGGTCAGCGCTGAGGCTTTGCCCGAAGTTTTGTCTGTATCGCGCGTAGCGGGAGACTGGATTTTACGTGCAGGGCACGGAGGGAGCAATGCTACCACCTCATTGGTCGGAGAGATCGGAGAGTCCACAGGAATGGTAGAGGATGTCTTGGGCATCCAGACCTTGCGCAGCTTCCTGTTGTCTTGGACGGAGAGAGAGTGAGAGCTACCCCCGGTTCGAAGCATGTCTTCGTAGGCAGACTGGTCGAATTGGACGACCAGTGTCTTCTTCACGGATCCTACGGATACCGCATCGTGTTGAGCAATTGCTTCCTCATCAGAAGAGAAAGATGTCCCCAGCAGAGTCGCCATCTTGTTTGTGGTATTAAACGAAAGAATGAAAGTGTATTTCAATGACGGGGTTTATACGAAACCCGCGCCCTTTGGTTTACAAACAAACTTGTACAATTTAATCCTATACGAGGATGTGGGAGTACAATTTATTTAATCTGGGTATAAATTGCTATATGTGTCTGATCTGCAGTCGATCACTTTAGCCCTTGGACCACACGATGTTGAAGAAGTACCATGGAAGACAGGTAGCAGCTTCGAAGGTTGCAGAAGAGGGTGGGTGCACGATGCCAAAGTCGTCGATCCCTGCTCTTTGCCTGAGCTCCGGATTCTCTCTCTCTCTCTCTCTCTCTCTTGACCTCCGGTTCGATCTTTCTGGGAAGTTCGACCTTGTTCGATCTTCAAGTTTTTAGTTTTTTGACCTTGTTCCCCATTGATAGGGGTCTCTCTATTTATAGAGTTTTGGTGACAGTGACCACTCTGTCGGTATAAGAACCGAGGAGTGGAAAGTACAGCACCCTTTTACACAACGGTTAAAATAACCAATGCCTGCGTATAGATGACCTTTTGAGTGAGCATGTGATGCGTGTCCAACTAAGGGGACAAAACGCATATATCTGCTGCGAAGATCACGGCGTAGAAGCCACGTAGGTAGGTATCCCTTGTGTAGAAGAGGTTGGCGTAGAAGCCAAATGACTGTCACCCTGGCGTAGAAGCCAAATAGGCATAGAAGCCGAGTGGGCATAGAAGCCGAATGGGCATAGAAGCCGAGTAGGCATAAAAACCGAATGGTCGTAGAGACTGAGTGGGCGTTTGAAGCCGAATGGGCGTAGAAGCCGAAGGAGCACAGATCTTGAATGGGCGTAGAAGCCGCTGCGTATCGTGCCAGAGTGCTGATGTGGACGTCTTTAGCCGGAATTACGGCTTTGAAGATATAATCAAATATCTTGCAGAGATTTGCCATCATCTTGTGCATTAAATACGGAGGCGTATTTTGAAGGTCTGCAGCCCTTCTGTGCAACTGTCACAGGGACGTGCCTCCAGAGAAACTGTCACCGCTCTGTGCAATTTAGACGTAGAGACGTGCCTCGAGCCCCGTACGAAGTGCAGCTTTTGACGTGGCAGGCGGTTTGTCTACTGCGGAGCGTAAAACAGCTCATGTTTGCCTGTGTAAAATAAGGCAGCGTATCTTCTTGTACGCGAAAGAGCAGTTTATGCTGAGGGGACGTCAGTAAATGACGGTTCAGCAATATTTTAACCAAATCCTCTGCATTAAATGCAGAGATCCGCCATCATACTGTGGTACGCGTCCCGAGGGGTCTGTCCTCGTTTTCAGCCGTCGTCTGGGTAGCCGTGCAGCACTTTTTGTCAGGAGTCAGAGGTCAGGTTCATTTCGGGGAAGACGAAGCGTTCCTTGTACGCTTTAACGCTGCTTTGAGAGCGGATGAGTTTTACGCCATGGAGGCGATAAAGAACCCCGTTTACGCTGGAGCGGCCTGGACGTACTGCATTTACGCGGATGGTCCCTTGAGCTTGTACTCTTGATGGCTCTGAAGGCCTCTGTCTACGCTGCCCTGCATCAGTATGCTGCGTAGCTCCTCCCAGCGTATTTTTTATGCTTCTACAGGTGGTATCTCTTCCTCCTTAACAGTAGGAGGCATCACTTCCTCCTTAACAGTAGGAGGCATCACTTCCTCCTTAACAGTAGGAGGTATCGCTCTCTTGGGTGTCATCTGGTAAGATAGATGAAAACAAAGAATATAATTGATAACAGATATTACTTAAGTCATATCCTTAATAATGCGGAATGGAAGAATTAGATGACTCACAAAAAATTAGCTGTTTGTTGCAGTATAATAATGATACCATAATATCTATTGCTCAACATTTTGTCCTAATAATAAAAACACTATAAGATGTATCTAGTCAACCAATGGATACAAATCTATTGGTAGTGTTGATGATGGAGATGATAATACGAATGATGATGATTATTAGGGTTTTGTCAAGTCTTCTATTTTATTAGCCCAACTTATAACACTACTCCACATTGCTATTCTAACTGATATCAACTTCTCTTAACCAATATCTTACTATCTAACATATCTTAACCAATTACCTATCTACCTTGGCACTCAATACTTAACTGTTACTTACCTCTCTAGTACTATCCTCATTCACTTGCACACACCTGAACTCACACAACACATAGACACTTGCACTCACATTTGTAGTGCCCTCTCAGACACATATCAAATCAACCCTCAATACCTTAGAATTATACACATACTACCCCTCCACATATCAAAAGAACTAGAGAAGAGTTAGCCTTAACAACTCATAATCTTTCTCTAAAGGCTAGTATGCAACCTTTATCCAAAAGTTGGGTCTTGATATCCATAAAAATAAGATAAGTATGAAGTATCATAGTTTTTGTATCATAAGTATCACCCAAGTACGAAAGTACTATTCAACAAGATAATATCATTCAGTAGGATAAGACAAGATAACAAAAAATTGTATAATATTATTTTGAAAATAGGTTATTTATTAGAACCTATGCATAAAGTGTTAGGTAGAGTTGAGGATATACGATTGAGTGAGTGTGTATCATTTAGGACTGATACCAGGTTGTATCAGTAGATGGGGAGTGAGTGGGGTCAAGTGATTAAGTATCAAAGTTAGAATGAGAGGTTTGAGTTTAAAAGTATTTTGGGACTCGAGTATCATATACCAGGGTTCTATTTGTAGTGTTGGAAGGTCTGACATGGTTTCAGTCCTAGAGAGAGTGTGGGTTCAAATATTGTAATGGGTGTCTGAGATTAGTGTGGTGTGGTGTGAGTGTGAGATATTTTGAGTAAGATAAGTGTAGGTATTGAATGTGTTATACAAGGTAGTATGCTCTTATACACTAAATAAAAGAGCTTGGTATTAGACTAGGTTGTAAGTGTTGTTGTCTATATCATATGAGGTTGGGTGTTGAGTGGTAATGTAGTAAGGACAGAGAACTCTTGTATTGGAGTAGTCTAAAATTAGACTTGGGTATGAGATGTTCATCTCATGTAGAGGAACATCATGGTTGTGTGTTTGTGTCATGTTAAGAGTTGGTTGTGTGTGTAGTATAAAACTCTTACTACCAAAGTTGATAGGGATGAGGTATTAGTGTGTGCTAGGTGCAGTATAGGTTTAAGGGGATATTCAAGGTCAAGTGTTCAATTATAGTCCAAGAACAGTGAATATTGAGTGTAAGGATGGGAAAAGTACTCACTTTGTGTTATGATATCCTAGTATACCAGTAAGAGTTGTGGCAGTGTACTTGAGTATAAGTATCATGGTAAATGTCAAGTTAAGTGCTATGGAATATAGGACAAGGTATACTATTGAATAGTTGGGTGAAAATAGAGTATTCAGCCAAATACTCTATATGGAAGTATTAAGAAATTGATATTGAACAGTAAAAGTTGATAACCCTAAACCTAACCCTAACCCTAACCCCTGATCAAAAAACCTAACCCTAACCATAAACCTAACCCCTGATCAAAAACCCTAAACCTAACCCTAACCCTAACCCTAACCAGGTCAAAAAACCTAACCCTAACCCTGAACCTAACCCTAACCCTAACCCCTGATCAAAAACCCTAAACCTAACCCCAGGTCAAAAAACCTAACCCTAACCCTAGGTGTCGTGTGTGTGTGTGTGTGTGTGTGTGTGTGTGTGTGTGTGTGCGTCGTGTGTGTCTGTCAGTGTCTGTGTGTGTGTGTCGTGTCTGTCAAGTGTGTGTTGTGTCAGTGTCACATGTGTGTGTGAGAGAGAGAGAGAGAGTTAGGGTTTACCTAGAGCTCGAGGAGGAGGAGGGGGATGCCGGAGTAGCCGCAGCCGTGGAGGGCCGGTCGCCGGTCGCCGGAGAGGGGGGTGGGGGAATTCGAAAGATTTTGAAAACTTTTAAAATTTTCGCAGATGGGGGAAAGAAAACTGAGCCATAATTAACCAAAATTTAGCGACGTTTAGCGACGTAAAAAAATGTCGCTAAATAAAAATTTAGCGACGTCAAACACGTCGCTAAATACGTTGCTAAATATTTTTAATATATACGTCGCTAATTACGACGCTAAACGTCGCTAAATTATACATATTAGCGACGTTTAGCGACCTTAATCAAACTTATAGCGACTAATATTTTTAAATCTTCATAAAAGTAGCTAAACGTCGCTAAATGTCGCCATTCAGCGACGTCTAGCGACGTTTTTTACGGAGTCGCTAATTTAGCGACGTTTTTAAATAGAGTCGCTAAAATGCGTCGCTAATCCCGCTTTTTCTAGTAGTGTAGGGACAGGCATCTATTGGCAGACCTCGATAGTTTGGGCATTGAGGTATTGATTCCGGGAGTCGCAGCGCAGATATGGGGACTTCAGGTTCAGTCGGAGCTGATGGACCAAGTCAGAACCGGACAGTATGAGGATGAGTCTATAAGGATCATCAGAGCACAGGTTCAGGTCAGGCTGGCGGAGGACTTTACTGTCACAGATGATGGATCATTATAACACGGTACCAGGTTGTGCGTACCGAAGGGAGCATTACGCGAGGAGATTATGCAGGAGGCGCATCGTTCCCAATACTCTATGCATCCCGGTGCCAATAAGATGTATAGAGACATGAGGGAGCATGTATGGTGGTATGGCATGAAGCGAGAGGTAGCTAGCTTCATGTCCATATGCTTAGTTTGCCAACAGGTCAAGGCGGAGAGACAGAGACCAGGAGGATTGCTTCAGCCTCTGCCCATTCCGGAGTGGAAATGGGAGCATGTTACCATGGATTTTGTATCAGGGCTTCCGCGTTCTCCAAGCGGCAAGGATGCGATTTGGGTCATCGTGGACAGGTTGACCAAATCAGCCCAGTTTATGCCATTTAAAGTGGGTACATCTACGGAGAGACTTGCGGAGATATATGTGCGCCAGATTGTCAGATTATACGATGTTCCAGTGAGCATTGTCTCGGATCGGGATAGCCGCTTCACGTCCCATTTCTGGAGGAGTTTACAGGCTAGCTTGGGCACTCAGCTCAAGTTCAGTACCGCTTATCACCCTCAGACGGACGGACAGTCGGAGAGGACTATTCAGACTCTCGAAGACATGCTACACACCTATGTTTTGGATCTTGGAGGTTCTTGGGAGGATCACCTTCACTTGGTAGAGTTTTCATACAACAACAGCTACCAAGCCAGCATTGAGATGTCACCATTCGAGGCGTTGTATAGACGGAGGTGCCACACTCCGTTGTCCTGGGATGATGTTGGTGACATGGCTTTATTGGGACCAGAGATGGTAGTGGATGCAGCAGAGAAGGTGAAACTTATCAGAGACAGACTTCGAATGGCGCAGGACAGGCAACGGCATTGGGCCGATAGCCACCGGAGACCTCTGGAGTTTGAGGTATAGCTTTAGTTTTGTCTTGTTTGTGTTTGACTGTTGCTTGTTAGAGTGCTAAGTTTGTGTTTCGTGCTAGGTTGGCGGTCTGGTTTTCTTGAGGATTTCTCTGACATGTGGCACGATTCGTTTCGGTGGAAGCGGCAAGCTTAGTCCGCGATTCATCGGTCCTTTCAGCATTCTTGAGAGGGTCGGTGCAGTCGCCTACAGACTAGACTTACCACCTGCACTAGAGGGAGTGCACAACGTGTTTCACGTGTCACAGTTGAGACGGTACGTGGCAGATCCCAGTCATGTGTTGGATCATTCGGAGATAGAGGTGGGCCCTACTCTCAGTTATCCAGAGCAGCCAGTGGAGATTCTGGATCGGAGAGAGAAGGTGCTGAGGAACCAGACAATTCCTTTGGTGCGCGTCGCGTGGAGGCATCACTCGCCAGGAGAGAGTACCTGGGAGCGAGAGGCCGAGATGCGCGAGCGATATCCATATCTTTTCGAGCCGTGAGGTATAATTCCTTCTTATATTATATTGTTTGTTTTGGTAGATAGTTTCTTCTTTAATTTCGAGGACGAAATTTTTCTAAGGTGGGTAGGTTTGTCACCCTCATATTTCCATCCAAGGATAGTTTAGTAATTAAGATGGGTATTAATTATTTTAAGTTTATTATAATTAATATTTGTGCATGACAGATTTATTTATTTTATTGTATTAATAAATTATTGCTAGTGTAGACTTGTTTTGGACTTGTGTAGTGGACCTAACCATTTAATTAGAGGATATAAACAAACTTTTGGACTAGTCTAAGTTGAGCCCATGAATTAGGCCCATGGATTAAGAAACATGATTAATTAGTGAAACCATTAGACTAGAACCTTTCCTCCCTAATTATTTATTCATGAGAGGCCCCAAGGGGTATTTGTGACTTTGTATATTGCTTGGAGAGGGGTTTATGACCAGCCATAATTGAGATGAGAGAGAGTGCTCTCATTTTAGTTCTTCCCCAAAATTCTAGATCTAGTTTTCCCTCTTCCATTTTCCCTCCATTCCCCCATCAATTCTTCTCAAATATTTTTCTAAATTCATCATTGAAGCCTCTACATCAAGGATCTACAAGCAAGAAGTAAGGAATAAGGAGGAGGAGGCCACGATCTACAAGGAGAGGAGCTACTTGCCATTTGGGACCTTTTCATTGGAAATCCATCTCCCAATAGGTACAAATCAGTTTTTCCCCTTCCTATAGACTATAGATCTGAGATTTTACCATGAGAAACCAACCCACATGCATAGGTTACCCATAGGTTTTGGTTTGGAGTCATTTAGAGACCTACGGTGGAAGTTATGTCCATTTTGGTGCCAATTTTGGGAAATTTCCGAAATTGGCACATGTAGTGCTTGTCAATGGATCTAATAGATCTAATTGACCATTAATTGTTTGTTTGTAGCTTGTGTCATGTCCACAATTGGATACGTGCGGGCCGAATCTCGTCAATTTGACGAAACGGTCGATTTTGGGAGTTTTCCTCCGACACGGGGCCATGTGCATATCATATGATGACACAGACACGTAGACACTATAATTTTTATATGTATTATTCATAAATTATGTATTGGACTTGTACGTGTCCTCCGAAATATGTTTGGTTGTGAGTTGGGGGGGCCGTATCGCAAGCGTATCATAGAAAAGTGTGATACGGGTGCGGTGCACTTCATGTGTTTGTGTTTTGGCTTATTGTACTATACATACATATGTAAATATATTTGTATATACTATCTATATATTATTTGGAGTATAATGGTGTAATTTAGGTTTTTATGTATAAATATATGCCTATGTGTATATATATGAGGGTATCTATATATATACATATAACTATGTGTATAGATCTAAATATATATTTATGTTGGTGTGTATATATGCATATGTATTTATTTAGGTAGATACTATCTATGGGTTATATAGAGTGTATAATAGGATAATTGAAATTATGTAGTAGTATGGGTTTATATGTATTTTGATATTTGGTATATTTATATATACATGTGTTAGTTTATATATATATATATATATATATATATATATATATATATATATATATATATATATATATGTGTGTGTGTGTGTGTGTGGTTAGATATGTATGTACCTATCTAGTGATGAGGGTTGATGCATATGGGTATATGGAATAGGGAGGAACTCGACAGCAAGCAGCTGCTGCAGATACTTGTGCAATGAAGGCAGTACTGCACTGCAGATACTTGTGCAGCAGTACTGCACTGCAGATACTTGTGCAGTGAAGGCAGTAACCTGTGAGCTGAAGACCTAGACTGAAGACTGCACAGCTACCTGCAGAGGAACACAGCAGCTTTGAACACAGACTGAAGACTTCTACCTGCAGACTGAACACAGACTGAACACAGACTGAACACAAACTGAGACTCACTGTGTATCAGCACAGTGAAGACTCACTGAACTGCAGTGAAGTATCAGCAGATACTCACTGAACTGCATTGAAGTGCAGAACTTCACTGAACTGCAGTGAAGTGCTCGATGCTCACTGAACTGCAGTGAAGTGAAGATACTTACTGAAGACTCATTTACCTGAACTAAAATTGATCATTGAAGATCACTGAAGGCACTGTACAGCTGAAGACATACTTGAAGCTGAACTGTACTTGAGACTGAAGGCAATGCAGGACAGTCAGGCAATGCAATGTGCAGTGTTCAGCTGAAGGCAATGCAGGACAGCCAGTTAATGTCTGTAGTGCAGTTTCAGGTATGGGTATTTGGGTGTTGGGTTATGAGGAAGTGATGTTTGGATAGTTAATATGATAGGTATATTAGTGTAAGTTAGATAAATGTCTAGGTCTTGGGTATCAGTTTAATTGTTAGTTTTGTTTAGTTAATTTTCAGTGTTTCAGTTAGTTATTCGTATCAGGAAGGTTAGGTTAGCCAAGTTATTAGAGTTAGTTAGTTAATGGTATGTGAACAGTTACATGGGTGTGATTTATCAAGGTTTTGGTCAGTTAGTATCAAAGGGATTAGTATATTGGTATTGTAGTTAGTTTATATCATATTGATGAGTATATCTTAGTGATAATTTATAGTTAATGTAGTAGTTTGAGGTATGTATAAATTGTATAAATGGTTATCCTATAATAGTTAAATATAGTATAGTGTATTGTGTAACTAGTATTAGTTTGTATATATATATAAACTATTTTTATATTAGAAAACCTGCGTATCTTAGGATACAGCTTCTTGATTGCACTGCGGTGTGTTAGCTTAGCTAGTATAGCATAGCTTCATAGTGAATTGACTTAGTGACTTAGCATTAGACTCTTGCAACCTAGAATGCATTGGTTTGACTTAGAAACGGCGTATTGACCTAGAACTTCTTCAACTTTATTTATTTTTATCATGGAACCTTGTATTGATGCAACATACCATATATAGGTTGTGAGACACCAGCTTGGGCATCGAGAGACACACTTTGCTCAGGACTTCAGGCGAGTACATTTCTTTGTTTGTTTTTAATTCATAATATTGTATATATGCATGTTCTAGATTAGTATAAATTGATTCCCGACACAGTGATTTCACGGACTGGTGCTATATGGATCCCGTCAGGAGGTGTTATCCCCTACCGTGTGCAACGAGTACCTAATGACATGTATTTTATCGTGTGCATCGGGTATTGACTTTTATGTGCTTCTTGTGCATCCACTATTTCGTGTGCTAGTGTGACTATCGTGATCATGTACGTAACGTGTCGTGATTGGATCCATGAGTGTTGGTTGGGGAGGGGGAGTAGGAGTTGGTTATGTGATCAAAGCCCTCTTGATCTCATGTGCATGTCGATTATACACCTCACGTATAATGGAGTTACCTATATACCTCATGTGCAACCTAAACCGATCACATAACGAACTCTCACTCTAAAACACATAGTTAGTATTTCTTGTTCTCTACTTGTAGTTATTCTTGTATTTACTTTCAGCTTTATCGTGTCTATTGCCTGTTCACTTGTATTGTATATTCTTTCTACTTGTGCATCTTGTATCATTTTTCTATTGCTTGTTATATATGCTCGATTATGTTATTGGAACTGCTTTCAGAGGTATGTACTTCACTCCAATCCTGACTAGATATATTTTTCCAGATGACTGGCTAGAGGAGCTGTGTCCCACACATTACGGACCTCAGGAGGGTGAGACTTTAGAGGACACTCCCCTAGAGCCAGAGGACATAGTACCAGTGACCGAGGAGGTCTAGTTTTGTTTAGTGATTTTGTATTAGACTATTATTTTTGAGGAGATTCACAGATGTATTATTATTTCATATTGTGAATTGTATCTATCTTTCCTTCACTATTTTCATTCGTGCATTATTTCCTCCTTAGTTTGTTTTGTGATTGAGATTGATATAATTGTGAGATATCATATTGCTCCTCCGTTTGGAGTTGAGATGATTGACAGGTACCATATTATATTGTTGAGATGTTAGATAGTTAGAAATGACCCAGACAGCGTTCTACCGTCGATTCTGCGGCGTAGGCTGGGCGTAACCACGTACTCGTGCCCGAATATCAGGGTGCGGGTCGTGACACATTGTATGATATATGAATTGTTCATGCATTTGCATGGTCTGGGACAACTTGTGCACAAGGTTTGACATTTCCTCGAAACGGCATTCCGGGGCACTGGAACCGTATCGATCCGGAGAAAAATATTTGATCGTGCTAGTCGCGATGCATTGCGGGACCTCCAGCAGGGCTTGCTACCGGGGCTGATAGGGTGTGCCGTAATGCTTGGAATAAGTCCCTAAGGTGTCGATCACACCAATGACCGCATAGAATAGAACACATGCTAATTTATTATCTTGTGCAGATGGTAAGTATACTTGTGCTTCGTTGCAGGGAAGGCGTGCATCGGTTGAGTAAGTAACCGATGTACTTGTTGGATTTGATGTTATTTTCATTCCTATCAAAACATGCAACTGATATGAATTGAATTCACTTGCTTCTTTATAGAAATATCATCTTAATGCATGCTCGCCCCTAATAAGCTAGTATCGATTTAGTCGAGTGGATTCATCCCGCTCACCAGTACAAGTTGAGTACTGACCCACGTTGTGGACAACTATTTCAGGCACTCAGGCAGTACAACGCTAGTGGATAGACGAGGAGGCGTTAGGAGCACCTCTATTTTGAAGTATAGTTGGAGTCAATTCATTTTGGAGGCTTGGACTTTCAATCTATACAAGGGCGTAATGTATGAACGACGTGGACTATCTGATGGAGCGCGCCCTGCCTTTTGAGTTATCTTTTATAATACAAATCAAGTAGCCGAGAGGCGCATTAAATGTAAACTCTATGTAAATCATCCAACGTAGTATTCTGATACGCTAAAAGTAGTTGAGTTAAATCCCCTTCGTAAGATAACTCATTTAGTGTACATCCATGCAAGCATAATATTCTTAAAATCTGATACATCAAAATGACACAAAGAATCGAGAGAATATAGGTAGTAGGAGATGAATGAAGACGAGAGAATATGATTTTGGATCATCAAGTAGCAACTAGATATACAAAAACTAAATCCCCCTCAATTTATAGCTCAATATTTGACCGTTGTTGTAATGACCCGCTCCGCGTTAATGTGGAGAATCGATTAAAATGGCGCAAGTGCAACGACCCGTCCCGCTTTGCTCAGTGAGAAGACTTGCTTGGGGCAAAAAAAATTAGACTTGGCCCTTCAAGAGTTCAGACTTAGACTTCCAAAGACGCGCTAGGAGTATCGCTCAACCGAAACGAATCATCGCTAAGGTGGGTGGCTACGAAGAACATGTCTTTGCTTAGCCTGCACACATAAAACATATTGGTATGAGTCTAAATAATTTTAAAAGTGCATGTGAATGATATGATTGCTGCAACGTGATAGTTATGCGAAGGCATTTGTGTCGAACTGCATTCGGACTATCTGTGTGACTCTGTGGCGTAGCTATTTTATCTTATGTTCGGATCATGGCCTTGCGCGAGCGCAGATTGTGCTCGCGCGACATCACGTCCTGATGGGAACGATCGTCCTAGGGAGCGCTGGCGCGGTGATTTCCGCCTATCGGGGACGAAAGATCCTGCGGGAGATCGAAACGTGACATTTGTAGTGTGAAATGTTAAGATTTAACCGTTATAAATATGACCGTTGGTAAACAAATATTAAACAAATTTTTAATAATAAAAATGCTAGACCGTCTGGTATTTCTATAACGAAAATGCTAGATCGTCTAATGTTTCCATTGATTAAAACAATTAGTTGATACAAATCATACAGCCTGGCTAGTTGGACTTTTCCAACTAAATTTTATGAACTTGGATTCCATCCCAGGATTTTAAATTATTTGTTTCCTCACTAGAAGATTTTCATGTTTTTTTGAAGTTTTTTTCTTTTTTCAGATAAAGAGTTCGAAATTATGCCATTGGACAGCTAAAAAAACATAAAAAATTTTGTAGAGCATGTAAATTAGTAAGAAACTAAAAAAATTGAAGTATTGGCAAGGAGAGAACATAAAGGTCCTTACCAAGGACATTTTAGTTATCTCAAATTTAAAAATAATATAAAATGATAAATGCCTTTACTAAAGTCTTTTTTTTCCATCGGCCCAAGATTTTAAAAAACAAAAAATTAAAGAGAACAAAAAAAATTTCAAAATGTTTTTGTTAAGAACGTGTTTTTATTTTATTTTTTACTCTTTTTGCCGAATATAAAAAAAATAAAAAAAAATTAAGCCCTCCTTAATAGTAGGGGCGTCTTCCCTCCAAGCATGTTTTTTGCATATTAATCTCTCCAACATTTCTTTTTGCATGCAAGACATTACGTTATTTTTTGTTATTTGTTATTATCTCTAACTTTACTTTTTTGCATAAAGGTCCCTCGCTGTCCAAATCCAACAATGTTTTTGTTAATTTTTTTGGCATTTTGGTGGACTTTTGTTGGATTTTTTTATATAGGTACCTCTAAACTTTGATTTATTCTATTACTGTTTAATATATATATATATATATATATATATATATATATATATATATATATATATATATATATATATATAGTAGGGATGTTTTTATTTTTTCTAATAATCTTCAAAAAAAGAAAGTTGAATGGATAGAATAAATTTCTTTTCTTTCAGATGAAATAAAAAAATTAAATAAAATTAAAAACGTCCTTAGTAAGGACATTTTTGATTTTATATTATTTTTGACTATGGAGAGAATTAAAATGTTTTTAGTAAAGATATTTTTGTTCTCTTCTTCCAAGTATACCAAATTTTATTTTTTTCGTCATGCAATTTTCTAGAACTTTGATGTTCTATACGAAAACTTCTGCACAAAATAAGGGGATTGGGTGAGATGGGACGGCTGAATTTTGACTTTTCCGTAACGGTCCGTGTCGGACAACATCATTGTATCGGAACATATCTGATGGGAAGAATAAAGAATTTTCAGTGAGAGTTAGTATATATTAATTGATATATAAGTTGTCAGCTATTTTTGGCGTTATTGTTGCTTAGTGACGAGACTAATAAGAAACTCTTTGCATATCTTCGTACTTTATAGTTTATACCATGATTGGTGGAACAAGAACGTTAGAAGAAGAGGTCGACTCATGCTCTCTCTCTCTCTCTCTCTCTCTCTCTCTCTCATAAAATTCGGATAAGTACGAGATCAACAAGAAATAAAGGACAAACAATTATTAAATTGGAAAATGGCGAAGAATATTTTTGGTAACGTGTCAGCATCAAGTAAATTGAACGTTAAGAGTATTCTTTTCTTCCATTGGATGTCTTATGTTTTAATGGTTTATGATTTTTTTTTTTTTTTTAATGATGTCCGAAGTAACGTTCTAAATTTTTTGTGCATACTGTATAGTATGCTTTTTGGGTCCACTGTCTCCAATTTTCACTATAAATAAAAGAAATAATACGTCCCCTAGTTTGATTTATTGATTTTCTGCCACTTAACAAGGACTTTTATGTCTTTTTTTGCTGACCACAAGGGCCACTCGGATTTGCTTGGATTAATTTATATTTATACAGGCCGTTTGCAACATTTTAAGGATCGTGTACAAGTACAAAAAAAAAACATTTTTTTTCACCACTATTAATTTTCTTTTTTGTCTAATATTTTGGGGGGACATGTTATTGTAGTTCTTAAAAAATATAGGAAGATTTAAATATAAAAAATAAAAATTTTACATTAGTAATATACACCGAGGTCAATTTTTTTTTGGATCTTATGATTTTTGTGGTCATGTTCGAACTTGCATATGCTCAGAAATGACCATGCTTATGACCTTCGTGGAATCATAAAACCATGTTGTAGAAATATGTAAGAAAAAAAATACATGACAATTAGGACTGAGCATATGTTAAATATGAATATTTTTTAAAATTTTCATAGGAGGCATCATTTTTTTTGTGAAATTGAGCTAAAATAACATAGTTTTATGAAATTACAAAAAAATAAACAGTAACTAAAACACTATGGTAGGGTGATTTTTTTGATACTGAAAATTGGTTTTCCATTTAGTAGCATTAACAACTAACTAATTTATACTAATAAATTTTTTTATAAAAAAATGTCCAATGTAACGATGCTTTTTATACAAAAATGTCCTACAAAAGACCTTTTTTTTCTTTTTCTTTTTTATTTTAATTTTGTTCAAAAAACGTCCATAGGTAGGACATATTTTGTGTAAAAATGTCATACCATCGGACATCTTTCTTACATTTTTTTACATAGTTTTTTGCAAGAAAATGGTTGGCAGTTAACCGATATGGGGCGAAAGCACGAAGCTGGCCGATCAGCTACAGAAAATTTCGCACACACACATTAGTAACAAAATCTAATGGAAAGTTGCGAGTTCCAATCCTACTTTACTCGGACTACACAAAAATGCCACATTTTTCTTCATGTTACATATGCATATATTTATCTTTACTGTTATGATGCGGCTTTTAGAAACGACAACAAAATGAACCGTTTGTATATTCTCCATTAATTAATAAAAAATTTAATTCTTATAACTAAATGCTACCATTTGTATCTCTGACATAAAAAGGTAAAAAAAAAATTATAATATGAACATATATTCAAAAGCCTATAAACATATATATAACAAATTCAGACTAAAATATAATCAATATTTAAATTATATTTAAACTAACTACATAGTATTATCTAAAACATATATACAAAGTTCTAACAAGAACAAATTTTAATTAAAATATACTCAACTCATATTTAACGGATTTTTTCATTTAAAGTAATATAAAATTAAATATTTATAAAAAAGGGGAAAAGTTTTGGGATTTAGCGGAGGGGGGGACCACTCGCCAACTCAGTTGGCGAGGTGCAGAGTTGGCGAGCATCTCGCCAACTGAGTTGGCGGGGCGCTCTCCTCGAGGGGCCGCTGGCCAACTCAGTTGGCGGGCCATGCACCGTTGGCAACTTAGCCGTTGGCCAACGGCTATATTCACTTCCTATAAACCCCCCCCACCCCCAAACACTCCTCACGCCACATTCTCCTCCTACCCCAAACACTCCTCACACACACCACATTCTCCTCCTATTTTCACAACTTCCTCCTCTTGATATTTACTGGCGATGGCTACCCACAATAACGGTCGTATTCCTGGCGGACCGACTACCGCGCTTATTATTAAGCAACGTGAAGACCACATTTCTAGTCAGATATTTACTGGCGAGGTAATTTTTAAAATTACAAGTTGCCAACTTTATTAATGTATATATTTTTATAATGCCTATGTTTACTTTATTAATGCATATATTTTTTATAGTTATACGACCATGATCATGCTTTACGAACCCGGATCCACGTACATTGGCGGGCCGAAAGAAATTATCGTACGTAGGAGCTAAATTCGGTTCAAAAAGCCTTGGTGGAATCCTTTGGATTCCACTATATAGATCGTGTTAGATATTTAATTCACGATCTTCATTTAGTTGTAAGCCTTGCGGAGCGTTGGTGGCCAGAACGCAACACTTTTCAACTTCCATTCGGCGAGATGACGATCACCCTTTTTGATGTGATGAATATACTAGGGTTACCTATTAAAGGTAACGCTATATATTTTGATCCGCACTTAAAGGGATCTGATCTGATCCGGAGTTATCTCGGTGTTAGCCCTCCTTCTGGTCTAAAAGATGGCAATTATGTGAAATTTTCATGGCTCCGTGGCAACTTTATAGACCTACATCAAACTATTGATGGGGTGGTTGATGTAGATGAAAATCGGGTATGTATTTTTATTAGTAAATTTGTTTATTACTTAATTTAGTGGTGCAATTCTATATAACACTTAATAAATCCAGGTCATTCGTTGCACTAGAGCGTATCTGCTCTGTTTATGTGGTGCAATTCTATTTCTCGATGCATCGGGAAATATGATAAATGTGCAGCTTTTACCATTCTTGGATGATCTGACCAAACCTACTGAGCATGCGTGAGGAGCTGCTACTCTTACATTTTTGTACGCCAATCTGACAGAATTTGTCAGATCCAATCGCAAGAGTATTTGTGGATGTATTTCACTGATACGGGTATGAATGAAAGACCTTAAAAAGTTAGAGTAATTTTATACGCAAATTATGTTTGTACTAATGTCATATTTTTGTTTTATAGTTCTGGTCCTACGAGCACTTTTATATTGGTAGGCATGTTACCAGCATTCTTAGTGATGATGGAGTATTTTCAGTTGCTATGCGCTGGCCTACAGACGTAGTGGATTATCAACACTACCAATACAGGACTGTATCACTATATCGTAGCCAATTTGATACACTGCGGTATAATAAGGTAATTTTTAAATATGCAATAAATATCTTTAAATTATTTAAGTTTTGATCGTAGATAAACATCACATCTGATCTCTTAAAATATCTTCAAATAGGTAACCTGGTTACCGTACTCATGTAAACCTGATGCTCCAGAAATCAAGATGACATCCTATGC
Organism: Iris macrosiphon; assembly: GCA_036927795.1. Classification (NCBI taxonomy): domain Eukaryota; kingdom Viridiplantae; phylum Streptophyta; class Magnoliopsida; order Asparagales; family Iridaceae; genus Iris; species Iris macrosiphon. Next base: position 143,378,058 of record JAYESA010000008.1, read on the forward strand.
ATTTAGTTTACACAGATGTCATATTATATATGATCGGTTCACCATGTACCATCCGACAGACCGTGTTCTTCGACAATTCGGAATGGCCCCAATAATTCCCGATGATCCACCGACAGTCGGTTATCAGACATCAAATGCATTACAACGAATCATTGGTCTCGTTGCTGACTGGAATAATCGGTTCGAGAATTATAGTGTGAGGGACATGTCTCCTACACTAAATTCTGCTGAGGAATATAAGTTATAAATTACTCATTATTCATATTGATTTAGTGTAAATAGTTTGCTAAAATTTTGTTTTCATTTTACAGACATAGGTAGCCTGGACTACAGACAATGGTGGGGATGCCCTCTTATGAGCAACTGAGTATACCACTGTGAGGAGCCCAGGTTCAAGACTAGATCCCTAGACGATTCTAATATGCGTGCTTTTATTGATGGAATGAATAATTTGGTATGACTTCATTATACTTTAACTTCATTATACTTTAAAAAATACATATACATAGATATGATAAATATATTAATTTACATGTTTCAAATTTCAGAGTGGGGTATTGTAAACCCCCTCAATTTATTCTGTGAATAGTTAGGGTGGACCAAGAAAATTTTTATAGAAAATATCGAGGTTTAGAGTAGAGTATATTTTATCTGGAATTTTAATCCCATTTAATTAAAATCCTTGGCGCGCACTGTCATTGTCTAATTATTCTGAGCCCAATTTCAGCCCATAAATTCCATACAAATATTGTACTTCTGACTAGACCCGCCAAATTAGGCACTGGACTTTTTCGCCACAAAAAGTCAGATTCCGTTGTACTCTAAATTAATTGCACAATTTTTTTGAATCCGAAATTCATATTTAATTCGGTGTCGGACTCCTGTGTCGTTACTCTAAATTTTGGGATACCAACTTAACCCGTTGAGTCGGACCAACTAAAGGGTCCAAGACTGACTCCAAGCCCCCACCATTTTTGGCCTTTGCGTCGTTTCCGGATTTTGACCCCGCGGGCCCCAATTAAATTAAATTCGTGGGACGCGTTATCTATATTTAAATCGAGATTTACCAGCTTTGTAAATTCTATTTTTAATATTAAATTAATCCCAATGCCCTTCAATTTAGACCCGCGCCTAACGCGCAACACCCCCTCACCATGACAATTTTTAAATATATTTTTCTCCGCAATTATTGCATCATTTCATGTGTCCATGCAAATTCCCGAATTTACGGGGGCTTATGTGCAATTAATAAATTGTTGGCAACCTCTCATTGGTCATGATTATTTGAAGGGGTCCCAAATTAGGGTCCCAATCCCAATTCCCTCATTCCCTCATGAAGAAACCCTATTCTCACCATGTAAAATCCTATCCATCCATTTTTAAAGGGAATGATCTCAACCATCCATCTACCCAACACACTCCCCTATAAAGTCACATCTCACCCCACCCTCAACCAAACATCACCGGCCCTAATCCCCATGTCTTGAAAAACCCCCACCCCTCTCTCTCTCCTTCCTCCTCCATTTTATTCTTCATGCACAATCCTCCTCCTCCATATATTTTATTCCTTCCTGGACATTCTTCTTCTTCTTCTTCTTCTTCTTCTCCTTACTCGGAGAACCCGAGCTCCGGCCAACTCATGGTTCTCCGGCGCCACAACTGCTTTGCAACCTCCATCCCGTCGACTTTCGGCCTGCGGACTACCCGCCGCACCGCCATTGCCACCACCGGCCGAGCATTCTCTGCTCCGGTCGAGCAACCTCAGCGGCTTCCCCGGCCTGCTGCCTTACCCACGGCTACGAACTCTGGCCGGCCGAGCCTCTCCAGCCATGAGTCGACCTCCCCCAGCCTGCTGTATCTCCCCGCGGCTGACCCTGCGCCGCTCTGGCCCGCTGTGAGCATCCTCGACCGCTGCAGCCCGCATCCGAGCGAATCCCCCGCCGCAGCCGAGCGTCCCCCACTGTGCAGCTCCTCCTCCACACGCTGACCGCATCGAACCGCTCCCCACCACCGGCGACTGACCGCACCGACTGCTGATCTCGATCTCTGGCGGGCCAGCAGCTATTCCAGCCACCGCCTCACGGTGAGCCGCTGCCACAAGCCACTCCGACGAGTTCCACTGCTACATCCAGCCGCCTCCTTCCAGCTCCACGAGCTCCGGCTTCTTTCCTGACCATCCGCCATTACCGCCTCCTCTGCGAGCTCAACACCCCGGCTTTGCCCCCACCTCCGGTCTGTCACCCCGGCCACTCCGGCCACCCTCTGCCGATACCCTCCGATCTCAACATCATCACCATCATCATCAACCACACCCGCAGTTACCCCTAGCACCCCTCCGACCGAGAGTTTCCCCCGGACACTTCATCGTACCACCATCTCTTGTCCATTCTACTACCACCACCAGCTTCCTGCCACCTTCAACCGACCACCTCCATTCTCCGGCCGGTAGCTCCCCCTCCGGCCAGCAAACACCCCATCCAAGGTGAACGACTCCCCCCTCTCTATAGGTTTATATATTACTTTGTGTAAGTGTAGTATAGTGTAATTGATCTTGTTTTAATGATATGTGTTTAGGGTTTAATATAGTGGTTAGGGTTTATTTACATAAGTATTAAAATGAAACTTATGGATATACAAGGAGTTAGGGTGAGGATAAATGGATATGAGTTTTAGGGTTAGGTTATATTTAAATTTATGAAATTGATGGTAAAATGCAAGGTTAATATTTAGGGTTTATGTTTAATGCTTTGAGTAGGGTTTAATGTTATGTATGCATCAAAATGGTTGTGAAATGATGGTGATATTAAGGCATTGAGTATTATCAAGGAACATGTTAATTACTATAAAAAAGGGTAGAGAGATATCATACCTTGGGTTAAAATTGAAAACTGTTGATGAAGTTGTTGAGGACTAGCTGTACATAGGTAGAAATGAGGTTCAATTAAATTAAAGGAAGGTTTTATATGAACGAGGGTTTATTAATAATAATTTAATGGAGGATGAAATATGTCAACGTACATGGAAATGATTGTGAAGACTAGGGTGAAATTTGAGGATTTGATCATGGCTTGAACTACTGAACACCGTGGTGAGATATAAGAATTGAGGATTTAGGTTGATGATATTGTACAGAGGACTAGTTTGATTTGATGTAACGTACCAATGGTCAACCTTGGTCAACCCTCTAGCGTCTTGTCCCTGTGAGTGTAGCCGAGTCTGAGCATATGTATAGACGTGTGTCACATCCCTGATTGCCGCATGATAGTTTATTGATGTAGTTTGTACCTCTTCTCTAGGTACTGCGGGACCTGAGGACTTGGACGCGGTACCAGGACCCTGTCATCAGCAGCCGCACGCAGGCAAGTGTACCTTGCCACCCAGTATTTCAGTTTACAGATATTGTTTTCTTATTGTACATTGTGTGCGTAGTTACGTTGTTGTTCGATATTCCGTGTCCGGTTCACAACCGGGTGTTGACATTCGACTTAGCGTATTAGAATAATTACTGTTGCTTCATAGCACCTCGATGCACGTACCAGAGTACATCGATACCCCAGGACACACTCATACACTGTGATCGTGCCAGATTCCTGTATCCTGATACTGACATCATGACCAGAGACTGGGACGACCTTAGGGTCGCGTCTGTTGAGTTACTTCCATGTGTTGAGACTGTAGTTAGAGGTTCAGGTTCAACGCACAATCGTTGACCGCTTGGGAAGGGGAAGACAGTTACTAGACGTTTGGGCTACTCTGCACGCGCTTATATATATGTAGTATTTTCTAGTGATACCTGTATCTAGTGTAACTGTTTCACCCGTGTGACTCTTTGCCCGGAGCTGCGGTACGTGCCGTGTGTTTCCGTGTCCGTAGCTACGATTTTATTTTAGAAAGCCCACGCGTCGAACGTTGTCTTTAAACTGTGTCACACTAGTTGGTTATGTTAGAGTATCCTGTCGTGCACTTGTACTTCTGTTTACTTGGCATATTATATTTCTGTACCTTGTTACGTCCCTCTGAGGACCTGGTTCCCTGTCAGTTTTGCAGCATAGACGATTATGGAGCACTTGGAGATACTGATGGAGTGGCATATCTTGCGCGTGAGCATGGTACCAGGTACTCACATTATATCTACCGGCATTATGGTTATTTTATATTGATTATTCATCTGCTGTTTTATCCTAGTTTTGTAGACTCATACTTCTTCTCGAGTCTATTCGAGTTACTGTGTTATTGGGCGGCCGACCTTAGCACATTTAGCTCTTTCTTGTATACTGTTGTACATTGTGGATTGAGACATAGAGGTTTACATTTATCGAAAATTCTAGATAGTGCCCTTTATATTACAGCTTATACGTATTCGAGTCAGACCAGAGTCTGGTCGAATGCGTAGCTGGCGTGTCACGTATTCCTGGTCCTACGTATTTTGGGATTGGGGCGTGACATGTTTTTGTGGTGGCCCATGCAGGTCCGATTTAAATCGTCTTGGTCACCTGACTGTGCCAAGCGAGCCTGCAAATTAGGAAAAGATATTATGATTGTTGAATAGGATCTCAATCCATAATCGATTTAAAACTCTTTGTATGTGATTATCGCCCTTGGAATTCCACTTTGCAGTCGTTCAATCTTCGTCAAATATCGCTATCCTTGTTTCTCGTCCCCTATTGTTCGGGGAGACGAATGCTTGTGACTGATGACTTCCCTCCAGTAGAAGATCGAAGACCAGACGACAGAAGACAGAAGACATAATTCGTATACCTTTCCTGGAGGAAATTATTACCTTGTCAGGATAGATTGATGGGTTCTTTGGATTCTAGAACTAGTGTGGAAGGTTGGCAAGAGAGTTGGACCCAGTGGTACCCTACCCGTGCTGGAGGTAACAGTGATCTTAGAAGTGCTGAGAGCTAGAAGGATTGTTGAACACGACCTAGAATATTTTATGTGAATGCATAGCCTAATGATGGAAACTAGTGGTTGTATATGATAGCAATACCAGGAATGATATTATGGACTAGAGGAGATAAAATTTCAAGCTCTCACTTGGAAATATAATGATGGAAATTTTAGTATGTGAATATTAGTATGATTGTTGACATCATTATTATAATTGTAATTATGACTTGGAGAGAGAAATAACGAAAAGAAGAAATTTGAGAAATAAAATTTTAGGGAAGACCTTGAGGAGAAGAGAAATTATACATTAGGCAAGAAGGAATTTTTCTTTTGGAGGATTATTGTGGTAAACAGAACAGGAGAATTTATTTTGAGGTTAAGTCTGGACGATGACACCGTCCTAGCAAGAGTTGATTGAGCCAATACCACGCGACACTAGATTGTCGACGTAGTTGCATTTATATTTTTGGGCCACCAGGTTACCCTGAGTTGAGTTCAGGGAGCCTAGGAGTATGGTGTCCATCTACCTTAGGGGTATATAATTCAGGAGGTGAACCAGTGTACCACCATGCTATAGTAGAGTTGAGGATGTTTTCTAGATAATCTTTTAGGCCTGCCACCTGACAGAAAGAGTTTGTTACAGAGTTGACTCCAAGAGCCGAGCCGATTATTTTTCCGTCTTCGGACTAGCACCGACAGAGTTTGGTTGAGTTGAAAGTCCATAATAGAGGACCTCTTAGACAAGGGTTTCGGTCGGGCTAGTGTTTTTCCATGAGAAGCAACCATCTTATAGTACCGAAGAAGGACGAGACGGTACGTCTGCATATTGATTTCAGGGACGGTATGTTTGTGTATCGATTACAGGATTTAATACTGAAACGATAAAGAACAAGTATCCACTGCCGCGCATCGATGATTTGTTTGATCAACTTAGCGGCGCATGTGTATTCTCGAAGATCGACCTCAGATTCGGATATCATCAGATCAAGGTACGGAAAGAGGACATCCAGAAGACGGCCTTTCGGACGAAGTATGGCCACTATGAGTTTTTAGTCATGCCGTTTGGTTTAACCAACGCGCCAGCAGTATTCATGTGTTTGGTGAACAATGTTTTCCACCAGTACTTAGATAAGTTCGTGGTGGTATTTATAGACGATATCCTGATATATTCCAAGAGCCAGGAGGAGCATGAGAGACATCTCAGGATTGTGTTGGAGACGCTGAGACATGAGAGGCTGTACGCCAAACTCAGCAAATGTGAGTTTTGCTTGGATAGAGTACCATTTCTGGGACACATAATCACCGGAGATGGACTATCAGTTGATCCGGAGAAGATAGCTGCAGTATAGACCTGGCCTACCCCTACATCAGTTACGGAGGTTAGGAGTTTCCTCGGACTTGTCGGATATTATCGGAGGTTCGTGGAAAACTTTTCGAGGATAGCTGCGCCTATGACGCGACTGACGCGTAAAGGCGAAGAGTTTGTCTGGACCGACGAGTGTCAGACGGCTTTCGATGAGCTAAAGAAGCATCTGACATCGGCACCGATTTTGACACTACCTTCCGGATCAGGAGGATTTGTAGTGTACAGTGATGCGTCAGGGAGCGGATTGGGATGTGTACTGATGCAACACGGCAAGGTGATAGCCTACGCATCGAGACAGCTGAGAGTTCATGAGAAGAACTATCCGACGCACGACTTGGAGCTAGCTGCGGTGATATTTGCACTAAAGCTATGGAGACATTACCTTTATGGTGAGCGTGTTGAGATTTATACAGATCATAAAAGCCTGAAGTACGTCTACACGCAGAAGGAGCTTAATATGAGGCAGAGACGTTGGCTAGAGCTGATGACAGATTATGACATTGAGCTACAGTACTACCCTGGCAAGGCAAACGTCGTAGCAGATGCCCTAAGCAGGAAGCCCATGGCATACTTTTTGACGACACAGCGACAGTTACTAGAGGATCTCCAGGAGCTTGGAATAGAGATAGTATTGCCAGGCATGGATGGACAGATGGCCAACCTTGAGGTTCAGTCTACCTTGATCGAGAGGATCAAGGCAGCATTGCCTACAGATGCGAGATTTCGACGTCTGCGAGAGAGAACAGAAGCCGACATGCAGACGGGACTCAGGATTCATGAAGATGGAACGCTGAGGTGCGGAGATCGCCTATATGTTCTGAGTGGCGAGCTACGCCAAGAGTTGATGACCGAGGCTCATAGCTCGGTTTATTCCATTCATCCCGGGGGTACGAAGATGTACCAAGACTTGAGACAGCATTTCTGGTGGCATGGGATGAAGAAAGAAATTGTAAGATTTATGGCGAAGTGTTTAGTTTGTCAGCAAGGCAAGGCTGAACATCAGAGGACTGCAGGATTATTACAGCCACTCCTCATTCCCGAGTGAAAGTGGGAACACATTACCATGGACTTTGTCATAGGATTTCCGCGAAGCCCTAGCGGGAAGGATGCAGTTGGGTTGTTGTAGACAGACTCACCAAGTCTGCACATTTCTTGCCCTTCAGAGTTGGGCAATCCACAGAGCTGACATGTATATGAGACAGATAGTATGATTACATGGAGTGCTTGTCAGTATCGTATCGGATCGTGATTCCAGATTCACGTCACATTTTTGGCGGAGTATGCAGAAGAGCCTGGGAGCTCGACTCAAGTTCAGCACTGCGTATCATCCACAGACTGATGGACAGTCAGAGCGCACGATACAGATATTAGAGGATATGTTCCGAGCGTGCATGATTGATTTTGGAGGATCTTGGGAGGACCATCTACACTTGGTGGCATTCTCCTACAATAACAGTTACCAGGCCAGCATACAGATTGCACCTTATGAGGCACTGTACGGCAGGAAATGTAGGTCGCCAGTTTGTTGGAGTGACCTGGGAGAGCGTCAGATACTTGGTCCAGAATTGGTGACACAGACAGTAGAGAAGGTCAAGCAGATTCAGAGCCACCTGCGCGCAGCACAGGACAGACAGAAACACTGGACAGATGCGCACCGCAGACCATTGGAGTTCAAGGAGGGTGACCACGTATTTTTGAGGATATCGCCCACTCGTGGTACCATCAGATTCAGAGGCAGAGGCAAGCTGAGTCCGAGGTATATCGGACCTTTTGATATTCTGGAACGAGTTGGCGAAGTGGCTTACCGCCTTGCATTACCTCCATCATTAGAGGGAGTACATGACGTATTTCACGTATCGCAGCTGAGGAGATATGTCGCAGACCCTAGCCACGTGCTTGATCATTCAGAGATTACAGTTGGGCCTAGTCTGTCTTACGTAGAGCAGCCAGTCGAGATTCTCGATCGCAGCGAGAAGACTTTGAGAGGACAGACGATTCGACTGGTCAGAGTGGCATGGAAGCACCATTCACCAGGCGAGTCTACTTGGGAGCGCGATGATTCTATTCGGCAGCGATTCCCGTACTTATTTGAGGAGCAAGGTACGAATTTACGTACGGCAATTTAATTACTAGTTGTTTTAAAATTCTGTTAGATATTATCGTGCTTTACTTTTAATTTCGGGGACGAAATTTTTCTAAGTTGGGAAGAATGTAAACCCCCTCAATTTATTCTGTGAATAGTTAGGGTGGACCAAGAAAATTTTTATAGAAAATATCGAGGTTTAGAGTAGAGTATATTTTATCTGGAATTTTAATCCCATTTAATTAAAACCCTTGGCGCGCACTATCATTGTCTAATTATTCGGAGCCCATTTTAGCCCATAAATTCCATACAAATATTGTACTTCTGACTAGACCCGCCAAATTAGGCACTGGACTTTTCTGCCACAAAAAGTCAGATTCCGTTGTGCTCTAAATTAATTGCACAATTTTTTTGAATCCGAAATTCATATTTAATTCGGTGTCGGACTCCTGTGTCGTTACTCTAAATTTTGGGATACCAACTTAACCCGTTGAGTCGGACCAACTAAAGGGTCCAAGACTGACTCCAAGCCCCCACCATTTTTGGCCTTTGCGTCGTTTCCGGATTTTGACCCCGCGGGCCCCAATTAAATTAAATTCGTGGGACGCGTTATCTATATTTAAATCGAGATTTACCAGCTTTGTAAATTCTATTTTTAATATTAAATTAATCCCAATGCCCTTCAATTTAGACTCGCGCCTAACGCGCAATACCCCCTCACCATGACAATTTTTAAATATATTTTTCTCCGCAATTATTGCATCATTTCATGTGTCCATGCAAATTCCCGAATTTACGGGGGCTTATTTGCAATTAATAAATTGTTGGCAACCTCTCATTGGTCATGATTATTTGAAGGGGTCCCAAATTAGGGTCCCAATCCCAATTCCCTCATTCCCTCATGAAGAAACCCCATTCTCACCATGTAAAATCCTATCCATCCATTTTTAAAGGGAATGATCTCAACCATCCATCTACCCAACACACTCCCCTATAAAGTCACATCTCACCCCACCCTCAACCAAACATCACCGGCTCTAATCCCCATGTCTTGAAAAAACCCCACCCCTCTCTCTCTCCTTCCTCCTCCATTTTATTCTTCATGCACAATCCTCCTCCTCCATATATTTCATTCCTTCCTGGACATTCTTCTTCTTCTTCTTCTTCTCCTTACTCGGAGAACCCGAGCTCCGGCCAACTCATGGTTCTCCGGCGCCACAACTGCTTTGCAACCTCCATCCCGTCGACTTTCGGCCTACGGACTACCCGCCGCACCGCCATTGCCACCACCGGCCGAGCATTCTCTGCTCCGGTCGAGCAACCTCAGCGGCTTCCCCGGCCTGCTGCCTTACCCACGGCTACGAACTCTGGCCGGCCGAGCCTCTCCAGCCATGAGTCGACCTCCCCCAGCCTGCTGTATCTCCCCGCGGCTGACCCTGCGCCGCTCTGGCCCGCTGTGAGCATCCTCGACCGCTGCAGCCCGCATCCGAGCGAATCCCCCGCCGCAGCCGAGCGTCCCCCACTGTGCAGCTCCTCCTCCACACGCTGACCGCATCGAACCGCTCCCCACCACCGGCGACTGACCGCACCGACTGCTGATCTCGATCTCTGGCGGGCCAGCAGCTATTCCAGCCACCGCCTCACGGCGAGCCGCTGCCACAAGCCACTTCGACGAGTTCCACTGCTACATCCAGCCGCCTCCTTCCAGCTCCACGAGCTCCGGCTTCTTTCCTGACCATCCGCCATTACCGCCTCCTCTGCGAGCTCAACACCCCGGCTTTGCCCCCACCTCCGGTCTGTCACCCCGGCCACTCCGGCCACCCTCTGCCGATACCCTCCGATCTCAACATCATCACCATCATCATCAACTACACCCGCAGTTACCCCGAGCACCCCTCCGACCGAGAGTTTCCCCCGGACACTTCATCGTACCACCATCTCTTGTCCATTCTACTACCACCACCAGCTTCCTGCCACCTTCAACCGACCACCTCCATTCTCCGGCCGGTAGCTCCCCCTCCGGCCAGCAAACACCCCATCCAAGGTGAACGACTCCCCCCTCTCTATAGGTTTATATATTATTTTGTGTAAGTGTAGTATAGTGTAATTGATCTTGTTTTAATGATATGTGTTTAGGGTTTAATATAGTGGTTAGGGTTTATTTACATAAGTATTAAAATGAAACTTATGGATATACAAGGAGTTAGGGTGAGGATAAATGGATATGAGTTTTAGGGTTAGGTTATATTTAAATTTATGAAATTGATGGTAAAATGCAAGGTTAATATTTAGGGTTTATGTTTAATGCTTTGAGTAGGGTTTAATGTTATGTATGCATCAAAATGGTTGTGAAATGATGGTGATATTAAGGCATTGAGTATTATCAAGGAACATGTTAATTACTATAAAAAAGGGTAGAGAGATATCATACCTTGGGTTAAAATTGAAAACTGTTGATGAAGTTGTTGAGGACTAGCTGTACATAGGTAGAAATGAGGTTCAATTAAATTAAAGGAAGGTTTTATATGAACGAGGGTTTATTAATAATAATTTAATGGAGGATGAAATATGTCAACGTACATGGAAATGATTGTGAAGACTAGGGTGAAATTTGAGGATTTGATCATGGCTTGAACTACTGAACACCGTGGTGAGATATAAGAATTGAGGATTTGGGTTGATGATATTGTACAGAGGACTAGTTTGATTTGATGTAACGTACCAATGGTCAACCTTGGTCAACCCTCTAGCGTCTTGTCCCTGTGAGTGTAGCCGAGTCTGAGCATATGTATAGACGTGTGTCACATCCCTGATTGCCGTATGATAGTTTATTGATGTAGTTTGTACCTCTTCTCTAGGTACTGTGGGACCTGAGGACTTGGATGCGGTACCAGGACCCTGTCATCAGCAGTCGCACGCAGGCAAGTGTACCTTGCCACCCAGTATTTCAGTTTACAGATATTGTTTTCTTATTGTACATTGTGTGCGTAGTTACGTTGTTGTTCGATATTCCGTGTCCGGTTCACAACCGGGTGTTGACATTCGACTTAGCGTATTAGAATAATTACTGTTGCTTTATAGCACCTCGATGCACGTACCAGAGTACATCGATACCCCAGGACACACTCATACACTGTGATCGTGCCAGATTCCTGTATCCTGATACTGACATCATGACCAGAGACTGGGACGACCTTAGGGTCGCGTCTGTTGAGTTATTTCCATGTGTTGAGACTGTAGTTAGAGGTTCAGGTTCAACGCACAATCGTTGACCGCTTGGGAAGGGGAAGACAGTTACTAGACGTTTAGGCTACTCTGTACGCGCTTATATATATGTAGTATTTTTTAGTGATACCTGTATCTAGTGTAACTGTTTCACCCGTGTGACTCTTTGCCCGGAGCTGCGGTACGTGCCGTGTGTTTCCGTGTCCGGAGCTACAGTTTTATTTTAGAAAGCCCACGCGTCGAACGTTGTCTTTAAACTGTGTCACACTAGTTGGTTATGTTAGAGTACCCTGTCGTGCACTTGTACTTCTGTTTACTTGGCATGTTATATTTCTGTACCTTGTTACGTCCCTCTGAGGACCTAGTTCCCTGTCAGTTTTGCAGCATAGACGATTATGGAGCACTTGGAGATACTGATGGAGTGGCATATCTTGCGCGCGAGCATGGTACCAGGTACTCACATTATATCTACCGGTATTATGGTTATTTTATATTGATTATTCATCTGCTGTTTTAGCCTAGTTTTGTAGACTCATACTTCTTCTCGAGTCTATTCGAGTTACTGTGTTATTGGGCGGCCGACCTTAGCACATTTAGCTCTTTCTTGTATACTGTTGTACATTGTGGATTGAGACATAGAGGTTTACATTTATCGAAAATTCTAGATAGTGCCCTTTATATTACAGCTTATACGTATTCGAGTCAGACCAGAGTCTGGTCGAATGCGTAGCTGGCGTGTCACGTATTCCTGGTCCTACGTATTTTGGGACTGGGACGTGACAGGTATACCGGCAACATTTACAACAACCTCATATGGAGGAACATGTGACTCGTCGTCTTATGGAGGAGCTTGTTACTCGTGTTGAGCATCTGGGTATTGGACCGAAACCGAAAATGCCTCCGGTACAATCCCGTCTTCCACCGGACTATCCGACCGGCTTAGTACGACAGAGACACTCTCGTCGTCGTCGGCGGGATACTGCTAGAGCGGGCCCGAGTGACCAGTATGCAGGAGCGGGCCCGAGTTACCAGTATGCTGGAGCGGGCCCGAGTTACCAGTATGCTGGAGCGGACCCGACTTACGAGACTCCTGGAGTGGGACCGAGTTACGAGACTGTTGGAGATGAAAGCTACCAGATATTCACATAATTTTTTTCGACTCCATCAGCACCGCTGCCTACCCAAACTCAACAAGACGAGGACGAGGATTAGTAGATAATTTTTAACATTGTATGATTGCAATTTTTGTATGATTTATAATGGTTTTTTATTACAATATTTGGGTATTGAACAATTATATTTTACTCTCTCGGTTGACTAGTACATCTTCTTCGGTTGTGTCCCATAGCACCACAATTACTGCAACGTAGATCTCTTGTCGATGATTTCCGGGGTTTGATGCGGTTCTTCTTTGGTCTTCCGGCTTTGCGTCTTACATCTGGCACCCCAATTTGTCCTCTTACCAAAGGACCTTGGATCTCGTAGGGAACTGGAATTGGCTCCATTTTTGGCGCGTATACACTTCTCAAGGTATCCGTCGAAAATACTGCAGGATAAAAACTATCAATACTAATATTGCAATATCTACAAACAAAATATGCATGTATACATGGTATATAAGTATGGTACCATCTTAAACATGTACAAGATCTGTCAGTTATATGAACAATATAGGTTCTACTTGTTGCCCGGTCTATTATTTCAAACTTGTAACTATCAATAGCTAATATTTCTAGGTGATTCTTCTCTTTGATAATAGAAGCCATATTTTTTAACATCTTCGGACAATAATCTGTGTCTATATTTTCAGCATTCTTTCTACGATTGTCATGAAGTGTAATAATCTTGGCTCTAATACCATCGAGAAGTATTGTTATTGGCTTATCTCGTAATTTCTTAATCCAGCTATTGAAACATTCAGCAAGATTAGAAGTGTTAATATCTAATCTAGGACAAGTAGCATACGCTGTTATCCAATGTTCAAATCGATGACTTTCATCGTTTACACCAATAAGTCAATCGTACAACATTATGTTCTCGGCTTTAATTATATCAAACACACTCTCTGCATCCGTTTTATTATATGATCTAGCAAGCGAGTCTAACAAGCGTTGAAATACTGGTTCTTTGGTAACTTTTTTCATGTTTTGTTTAAAATGTTGAATACAAAAAAAATGAGCAGATGCAGGAAAAATAGCACGAACAGCATTTATTAAACCCTTTTGCTTGTCAGATATAAATAAAATTGTACTCCAATCATTAAAACAACTTTCAAAAGATATTTTAAGAGAATTTAAAAACCAAGACCAAGAATCACTATTCTCACCTTCAGCAACAGCATAAGCTATAAGATATAATTGATAGTTAGGATCGTGAGCACAAGCAATAAATAAGATACCTTGATATTTAGACGAAAGAAATGTAGCATCAGTACTAATAATTGGTAAACATCCACTTAAAAATCTATCAATACATGACTTAAAACAAATAAAAATTCGTTGGAAGCTATTATTTTCGGTAGTTTTAATAAAACATGTACTACCTGGATTTGTCTCCATAATTCTATAATAATACTCCTCAAGACTAGCGTATGCCTCATCATAACTACCATTAATTTCAGCTAATGCTGTCTCTAGGGCTCTCCATGCTTTGGAATAACTAACTTGTATACGGTGCTCCCTATATATATATTTAACAATTTGTGATGGACTGTATGACTGGTTATCTCTAATAATGTCAATTATCATGGTCTTAATCCATGAAGCGGTAGCTAGTCGATAACGTCCTGTACTAAGTCTTCCTAAACAAGAATGACGATTTTCTAATGTACTAACTTTAACTATATCACCATTTCCAATAGATTTGACATATACTCTCCAATTACAATTCGGTTGATCACAACTATAAATAATTCCACGAGCATTATTCATAAGACTAGCTGAACAACTAAAATTATATTTAATTGCTAAATTACTTATAAAGCTTCTAAAGTAAGAACGACTAGGAAATAATTGTCCCTTAAATAATTCATCAGTGATAGCTTTTACAACATCATCATCTACCGTATAATCTACATTTTCAACTAAATCATCACTATTTTCATCGTCGTTGTCACTATCATCATCATGGTTAGATTCATCTGATGATGAATGACCTTCTTGGATAAATGAAACTATTTGTTGAGAAGAACTAGCACCCGAACTAACATGCTGATATTCAGAAAAATATTCATTATTTCTACTATCTAAGGTTGCTGCTACTTTAATAACATATATTTTTATATATCATGATTGTGAATTAATCTCAAGAATATAATTCCATGCATCTTCACTATCTATCAAAAAACAATTAGAACAGGAAATAGACTTCAGAATAAAATCATAATTAATAGAACAACGTTCAATAATATGATTACGTATATTTTCAAAACTAATATTCGGGTAAGTTAAAAAAATTATACTTTCTCCTCCTTCGTAATTTAATCAATTTACTTTACCGCCGTACGAGCATACAATTCTTACGCTACGATCCATGACGGTTGAGAACTTTTGCTATAGAAAACAGGAGGAGGAAGCTACAAAAATATGATGAGGAGGAGGAGTAGGAGAATGTGTTGTGTGAGGAGTGTTTGGGGGGGGGGGGGGGTGGGGGTGTTTATAGGGGTTGGAGGGAGCCGTTGGAGGGAGCCGTTGCCCAACGGCAGGATAGCCAACGGTGCATGGCCCGCCAACTCAGTTGGCGAGCGGCCTCTCGAGGAGAGCGCCCCGCCAACTCAGTTGGCGAGATGCTCGCCAACTCAGCACCTCGCCAACTGAGTTGGCAAGTGGTCCTCCCCTCCGCAAATTCCCCTAACTTTTTCCGTTTTTTATAAATATATAATATTATATTACTTTAAATAAAAAAATCCGCATATTTAAACTATTTTAATATAATTCTATTTTTATCTATTTTTTATTAATATTTTTTTCGTACATGTGATGCACATGAACATGACTATATATATATAATGAGTGGTTAGTGTGGAGTTATAAAATCCGAGTGGACGATGGTTCTTCACAGTGGGAATGATCATGAAAAAAAAATACTTCTTCCATATATATATATATATATATATATATATATATATATATATATATATATATATATATGGGTAAACATGATATTAGTTATAGTGCTTATTTTTCTAAATGAGTCATGCACATGTGAACAAATATGAATATATTTCTACATCCCATGTCCGTCCATGTGCACTAGTACACTCTATTTCTACTGGTCCACATGTGCATAGCTTATTTAAAAAAATGAATACTATGATTCATATTTCGTTTACCATATATATATATATATATATATATATATATATATATATAGAGAGAGAGAGAGAGAGAGAGAGAGAGAGAGAGAGTAATACTTATACATATAAGCTAACCACAAATTCCAAAATTCTGATGCTATAAATATA
The DNA here is from genome assembly GCA_036927795.1 of Iris macrosiphon. Lineage (NCBI taxonomy): Eukaryota > Viridiplantae > Streptophyta > Magnoliopsida > Asparagales > Iridaceae > Iris > Iris macrosiphon. The sequence goes on from JAYESA010000008.1 coordinate 143,394,087, forward strand.
TATACATATAATACATAAATAAAAAATGGTAATAAAAATGTCCATTGGTTGGACATTTTGTAAAATAAGTCCAATCAATGAACGTTTCCATTGATTGTTTGGTTTAGAAAAGCGTTCAACAAATTGATGTTTTGATTATCTTTTGACAATTTGTCGAAAATTTATACTGTATGCACAATTTTATCAACTTTAATGTTGTGTATGTTTTAAAAAAAAAAATCATAATGTGTTCTATGAACTAATAAGACTAACTGATGAGTTTCTGATGTCCTCAGAACAAAAAATAATCTTGATTTTTTTTTCTAAAATAAAATAAATAAAATCGGATTTTTTTTGAATAGTTTACAAAGGTTTATTTATTCATACTTAGCTCACATAGGACAAGTGGTGCATAACTTTATCGGATTATTTTTTTAAAAACCAAAGTTTGTCAATTTCTTTTATTCAACGGTTTGATTCTTGTTTTTATAATACCATAAGACGACTTGGAAATGATACAATAGAAAACTCCACGAATCACAATTATGTATCACTATTTTAGAAAATTACTCGATTATTTTTTTGATTCCGTGCAAATCTCGTTAAGTTGGTACAGGAAGGAATTTAAAAAGAAATATATTCTAGATAGCTGCTTCAAGTATTAGGATTTGGTGAGATCAATTTTGTAATCTTATTCATATTTTAGTTTTTAGTTTTGTTTGACATATTCTTGGGCTCTCTACATATGCTTAAGTGTATTTCAACTATAAACACTAGTGGGTAGTGGGTAGTTTGGTTGTCCACAAGTGGAAATTCGATATAAGTTTTCCTGTTGTAAATGAAGTTACAATCACTTTGACTAAAACAAAAGCTGCAACTAATGATCAAACTCGATTGACTTTTGTGGTTATCGAAAAGAGGTATAAAATGCTGACTGGATGGAAGATCAGTGGATCGAGCAACGGAGGCGTATTATTCCTTTCATATATAAATGGTGAAAGTTGAAAGGCAGTGAGTCCAAAGACATATAATGCAGTATGCACAAAGTTTCGAGCGTTACGCAGGATCCCGTGCGTTATGCCAGAAAAAAGAGGAACTGCAACTAATGACATATTTTATGCCGAACTCGGGTGACCTTGTAGTTAATGGGTAGAGACATAAGAGTTCTCCTTGGTTGGCGGAGGATCGGTGAAACGAGTCACAAGAGCGTATTATTCCTTCCATTTATAATAAATGGTTAAAGTTGGAAATAGTGGGTCCAAAAGGCATACAATACCACGAAGACGTATTAATCCTTCTATTTAAAAGTAATTTTTTTTTATTTCTAAATGTATTATTTACAGGAAAATATACAATTATTTACAGGCAATAATTGTATCAGCACGGATACAGTATTCGAGTATAATTACCAATTATCATTAGGTCACATGAATCTTGATCACATTGTAATACGAAGCTTATGTCATGTACATAGCAGGTTAGTCATTATTTACTTAGTCTGGTTCACCAACAAAATATCAAGGCATCACACATACTCATGTCATTTAGATAGCCAATCTTAGCACATGATCATGTCTTTCATGAGGTCTGGTTTGTAAGTCAATTATTCCTTAGAATCATAACACAAGCAATACCAGGATCAACCACATAGGGGATGATAAAAAATATTTCAAATAAAATAAGTGAACACGTAATGGAAGTACTGCGTGCACGTATGGGATCGGTAAGGATAACACGCGCATAAGTTGTACCCATGAAGGTCGGGACGCATGAACCAAACAAACATATGCTCATGGTGCCGTATGAAGTCAGGGCGCATAGTCTCATGAAGTAAGGACGCATAGGCTACTAGACGCATGGATGTCCTGGACGCACGTACGAGTTAAAGTCCACTCTCCGGGACAAGTGCCAAAGCGACGGACAATAAATGAAGTGACATAAATTGACTGAAATGATGGATGTGACAAGCAATAAAGTGTGTCAGAAGAAAAGATAAATCCATCAAAAGAAGTGTCACGGCGGGGCTGAGTCATGAGTCCAAGAAAAAATGGGGCACATAGCTCATGGCCGCATAATGACTTCTATGCGCCTAAGAGAGACAACACACCAAAGTTCTGACACTTAGCTTTTTCAAGCTCGAGTTTCAGAACACATGTGTTCTTCAGCTATGCGCCCAACAAAAAGGGAGGCATGCTGGATCCTTGGTGCATGGAGCTTCATCTTCTCCACAACAAGTCTGGCCATGGCGAAAAACTCCAAATCAAAGTTGGATTTTCTCCATGGAAACTTCGTCTAGGGTCCAAATCCGGCAAGGTAAAGTTATAAACCACTCAAAATCAAATGCTCTATAACATAGAACAACAAGTTTTCAAAAAAAAAAAAAGAAGTTTTTGAAGATCAAAACCAAGAAAAAACTTAAGAACCCCCACACTCATAAAAAATCCTGATCTACACTATTCCATCCACCAAATCCGAAAATATCAAGTTATAAACATGCTTAAAATCACACAATAAATATAATAGACCAATAATATGGAGGATTTTTCTATTTCTCATGCAAGATGTACTTGCCTAAGGATGGAGGGAAAAACCTAAAAGAGAGAAGGAAAAGAAAGAATGGAGAGAGAGAGAAAAGTTGGGTTATATACCAATGGTTTGAGATTTAGACCATGGGTTCAACTCATGACCAAACCAACCCAAATCATAAACCAAGGAATGAGTTTAGTCTCATGCAACCAAATAAATAGCATGCAAGCGAGAAATAATACGCTCCCAATACGTACACTCGGAACGGGTAGTGACACAAAACACATGAAGTGGCTCCCCAAATCCAAATTTAGGCTACTTTACTGTCACGACCTGCGCCCACGATTTCGGGTACGAGTGCGTGGTCAAGTCCAGCCTACACTGTCGTTGACAGTGGTAGTCAACTGTCTATGCCATATCAATCACCAAAATCAAGTAAATCAATCCCAAGTCATATCTCTAATAATGATAAACAAATCAAACACATCACAATCACAGTCCACTAGTATGATCTTTGTATATGATACATCTCATCTCGTCCGGAAACAAATTTGGTAAAATCATAAATAATGTACAGTCATCCAATACATCAATGAATCAAAAACCATCTACACTAATCCTCCATGTAGCTCAGCCGCCTCAAGTGTCACCTCCATGATATCTGTATCAACTGTCCAATCAGGACGGAGCAAAGTACATTTACACAATACTAGAAGTAAAATATGAAATAACGGAACAAGGAACAATAAAGTATAAGTACAATCAATATGCACAAGTAAACATCTAACATGTGATTTGAATACATTTGTCGTGATGGATAACTAGAAGTGATCTGGCGCCCCCCGCAAGTAAACATCCATCGTATAAAGTGCTTGCCTCCTGTCCAAAGCTGAAGCCGCTCAAGTCCACCTAGATAAAATAATGTTTCCTTATATTCCATCACTAGAAAATTATATTTAATTCTCTAAGCCTATAATCCGATAAAATCCTTGTCTTCATTTATTTAACTCCTTGCTTCTACTCCCTTAATTCCAACACTTTAATTTTCTAACTATACTAACTCCACTAATCAATTTCCTAATATTTCACATGTACTTAACTCACTCACTCCTAAAAACTAACCATTAGATCATTTTATTTACTACTCTTCAGTCCACAGAGACTATGTCCCAAGCTAGAGCCCAACTCTTGGCCCAGTCTAAATTAATCAATTGTTCGGTCCATTGGACCTGGCCCGTCCACTGACTCACTGGGCTTTGGCCCAAAACTCAACTCATCTAGCCTGCTCACTGACCAAGCCCGACTCACACTACTAACCCAAATGTGAACGCTAATTCAAGCATTTTAAACCATGCTTTCCCGCCTACTCGAAATTCAAAGAATAGAATCAAGAAGTCGAATCCACGGATTAATAAGAAATATGGAATAATAACCCCTCACCTTCGTGTCCTCGAGTACGGACACGAGCTCAAAACAGTTCCGAAAGTATCTCCGAGGCCACACCGTCACAGTCTAGGTTCTATACAAAGACACAAAATCGATACTCGACATTGTGTCGAGCTTCACTATATCAACAGAGTTCACGCTCTGTATCACACTGGACTCAAAGTATAACCAGGAAATATTGTCGAGTGAATCAAGAAGAAGAAGAGTCGATCAGCCATACCTGAGTCCAAAGCTTTGCCGACTCGTGTCCGATTCAAGTGGATTGAGCGATCGAGACTTCTAGAGCTCCTGGACTGGAGTTCGCCAAGTTCGAGTCAAAGACTTGTCTCTGCGACATTGTATCAAGCTGGTGATGTCCAAAACAGAGAAAAGGACATCTCAGTGGGATTTCAATCTCAATGATGAACTTTTTGAAGAAATAGAAAGAATCAAGAAGGAAGTTCAACACAGACCTCACCAGAGTCGAAGAATTCGTGTTCGAATTCGTCCTTCGTCGAGATCGACAGATCAAGATTGCAGTGGCTCGAATCGATCGAAACTTCGTCGATCAACACACCACCGACGACTGGATTACTTTGTTAGAATAATTTATCGTTTTCTTATTAAAAATTTTGTGAATAAAAATTAAAATAAACTGATGTTACCGGCCTCTGGGGAAGTCGTGCACGAAGCACTGCCCAGAGGCCGGTAACATCAGTTTATTTTAATTTTTATTCACAAAATTTTTAATAAGAAAACGATAAATTATTCTAACAATCTAAGAGTTGATTTATTTGTTAGAATTGATTTTTCTAACTATTTGTTAAATAGTTACTGTTAGAATTGATTTATTTGTTAGAATTGAATTTTCTAACTATTTGTTACTGTTTGTTTAAATAGTTACTGTTGATCGTATGTTAGAGTTGATTTATTCTATAAAAAATTCAAGTTAATAGTTACTGTTTGTTTAAGCAAATTTTTCTAGAAAATTCAAGTTAATAGCTACTGTTTGTTTAAGCAATTTTTCTAGAAAATTCAAGTTAATAGTTACTGTAGCAATTTGCTTCATTTCCTCAATTGATTTATTTGTGTACTTATCAAGTTGCTTACTATACTGTCAAACTGCAAATTTGCTTAAAGTGTTTTAAAAATTGTTAGCACATTTGATAATTTTGTCAATTATAATTTTTTGATCACAAAATTTCTTTCAATTGTAACATACAATTTGCTTCATTTTTAATCACTTAGTATTTTGAAAGCAATCTAGGACAAAAAAAAATAGTTTAGTAAAAAGAAAATTGCAAATAAAATCTTCAAATCTAAAGTTTCAAAGTAGAGACAAACTCGGGCACAAGCCGAAAGGGTCCTTCTGTCAACCGGGTGTAAATAGCCCTAAGCGACATGGTACTTAAGAGTCTTCGGACCGCCGCTAGCTGGGAACCGGCCCCTACAGCTAACCTGAGTTGATCAACACTTGAAAAACTAAAGATTTTAAGATTGATTAGCAAAGACCACATAAACTATTATCTTGGACATTGTTATTAAATAAATTTATATTTTTCAGACTGCAATCATGACTGGTAAGGAGGAATCCTCTACTGCAAAACCTGTTAAGTTTGATGGCTCATACTTTAAAAGATGGCAGAGCCAAATAAAATTTTGGCTCACGACCTTAGGACTTATTTTAGCCATTGATGGGTCCATACCCATCACAAATGATTCTGATGATACTGAGTCTGACATAGGAGTGTCCACCTCATCGAAACCAAAAATCCCTAAAGAGATAGACTTCCACTGCTTTCATAGAATTCTAAGCGCATTATCTGAATCCTTGTATGATATATTTTTTGAATACAAGAGCGCTAAAGAACTTTGGAAAGCCTTGGAAGATGAATACGGCTATGATACTGCCGGAATAGAAAGGTTTAATTCTTCAACCTTTAATAGGTATTTCATGGTCGATAACAAGCCAATGAATGACCAACTCCATGAATTCCAAGAATACCTTAGGCATATTCAAGCCAAAGGCACATCTTTCTCAAATGAGCATAAAATAGCATGCCTAATAGACAAGCTACCTCCCTCTTGGTCTGATATTTCTAAGGAACTTATCCATACACAAGGAGATCTTACCTACAATCAAGTCCTAAAGAAAATTAGAACCGAAGAACAAATTAGATTGAGGTCTAAGCCTAAGACTGAATCTAAAGCTAAGGTAAACCTTGTAGAAGCCCAATGAAAACCCAAATCTAATTTTTTTATAAATCCAAAAAGAATTTCTTCAAGAAGAAGAAAAACTTTCAGCCTAACCACCAAAACCATAACCACCAAAACCATCATCACCAAAGCCAAAAAACTAGGAACTTCAGTCAGACTCAGGATGAAAAAAGATTTTATTTTGTGTGTGGTAAAACAAACCATATGGCCATCAACTGCTACCATAGGAAGAAGGAAGCTGTCCAGACCTCCTACAAAGGAAATGGCTCAGTTAGATCAGAAGCGAACATGCTTCACAAAAGTTCTTCGAGTTCCTTCAGGTCTGTAAGCTTTCAACCCCTTATTAACCTCTCTTACCATTCTGATGATTGGTGGTTGGATTCTGGAGCTAATGTTCATGTTTCGTTTGATCGCTTCTATTTTTTAAACTATCAGGAATCAAGTGGAGGAGGTGTGACCCTAGGAGATGGCTCAACGGCACAAATTATTGGAAAAGAAAAAGTTGACCTGAAGATGACATCAGGAAATTTTTTAACTCTTCATGATGTTCTTCATGTACCGTCTGTCAGGAGAAACCTAGTTAGTGGATCCCTTCTTGTAGCCTCAGGATACAAAATTGTAATGGAGGCAAATAAAGTAGTATTTTCTAAGCATGACTCATTTATAGGAAATTTTTTTGTAAAAGATGGTCTTTTTATTTTAAGCACAATGAATAAAATTTTGGATTATTCTCTCATTGTCTATAATATAGAATCTTCAAATATTTGGCATGGCAGACTAGGTCATGTGAACCTAGGTTATATTAAAAGGATGATGACTTTAGATCTTATTTTCAAGACTCCAATAGATGACAAACACAAATGTGAGATTTGTGTTCAAGCCAAACACACTAAATTACCATTCAAATCTGTAGAAAGAAATTCTGACCTTCTAGAACTTATCCATAGTGATGTATGTGACTCAAATAGGATTTTGACCAGAGACGGTAGAAAATACTTTGTTACGTTTATAGATGATTATTCAAAGTATTGTTATATCTACCTTCTCAAAACCAAAGATGAAGTTCTAGATAAATTTAAGGTCTACAAATCTGAAGCTGAGAATCAATTAGAAAGGAAGATTAAGATCCTTAGATCTGATCGTGGTGGAGAATATACCTCAAACGAAATAATTAACTTCTGTGAAGAACATGAAATAATTCATGAGGTAACTGCTTCATATTTATCTCAGTCTAACGGAGTTGCTGAACGCAAGAACCGCACTCTGTTAGATATGGTGAATGCCATGCTTCTCAGCTCTGGTGCTCCTGATAACTTGTGGGGAGAAGCCCTTTTAACTGCCTGTTATATTCTTAATAGGATTCCTAGTAAGACAAAAGATAAGACTCCCTATGAGCTGTGGAAAGGTAGAGCTCCAAGGATTAATTACCTTAGAGTTTGGGGATGCCTTGCTAAAGTCAGAATTCCCGAACCTAAAAAGAGAAAGATTGATCCCAAGACTGTAGACGCTGTTTTCATAGGATATGCCTTAGACAGCTATGCCAATAGATTTCTAGTGACTCACTCAGAAGTAAATAAAATCTCTAACAATACCATTATAGAAGCAAGAGATGCAGTTTACTTTGAAAACATATTTCCTTTTAAGGATAGAAGTTCAATCTCTAAAAAAAAATTAGGAGAAGGATTCTTCACCTTTTTGATAGAGGGTGATCCCTCAACTTATGAAGAAGCAATGTCGTCTCCTGATGCTCCCTTCTGGAAAGAAGCCATCAACAGTGAATACAACTCCATCATGGAGAATAACACTTGGTTTCTAACAGATCTACCGTTAGGCAATAAACCAATAGGTTGTAAGTGGATTTTCAAGAAGAAACTCAGATCCGATGGTACTATAGAGAAATACAAAGCTAGATTAGTTGCTAAGAGTTTTACCCAGAAGAAAGGGTTAGATTATTTTGATACCTACTCTCCTGTAGCTAGGATCACATCTATTAGAACTCTCTTGGCCTTAGCATCCATTCATGATATGCTAATCCATTAAATGGATATAAAGACAGCAATTTTGAATGGGGATCTAGAGGAAGAACTTTATATGGACCAACCTGAATGTTTTATTGCTAAAGGTCAAGAAAAGAAAGTCTGCAGATTAGTAAAATCCCTCTATGACTTGAAACAAGCTCCCAAACAATGGCACAATAAATTTGACAAAGTAATTAGTGAATATGGTTTATTGTCAAATAAGTATGACAAATGTATATACTCTAAAGGTACATGTAAAAGTTGTGTCATTTTATGCTTGTATGTAGATGACATCCTTATCCTAGGTTCATCACTGAAATTGATAAATATTATTACAAAAAACTATTTATCTAGCCAGTTTGATATGAAAGACCTAGGAGAAGCCAACTTAATCTTAGGAATGCAAGTGACCAAAGGCAAAGGGGGTTATACTCTATCTTTAGCACATTCAATTGAAACAATGCTAAAAAGGTTTGAGTTATTTGATAAGAAACCTGTCCTTACTCCTTATGATAGCAGTACTGTACTAAAAAAGAATGAAGGATCACCTTTGGAACAACATAAATATTCACAGATGATAGGCTCCCTTATGTATATAACAAACAAGACAAGACCTGATATTGTATTTGCTATTGGGAGACTAAGTAGATATACCAGTAACCCAAATCAGTCATATTGGACTGCCTTGGATAGGGTATTTAGATATCTCAAGGGCACCCTAGATTACAAACTTTATTTTACTAGGCACCCTGATATCATAGAAGGTTATTCAGATACAAACTGGGTAACTGACTCACATGATATAAAATCTACTACTAGATATGTATTTACTCTAGGAGGAGCTGCAATCTCCTGGGGCTCTTGTAAGCAAACTATCATAGCTAGGAGTACAATGGACTCCGAAATGATAGCTTTAGATACAACTTGCACAGAAGCTGAATGGCTTAAAAATCTTATTATGCATATACCTGTTTTTCTTAGTCCTGTTCCTGTAATTTCTATAAACTATGATAATAAATCTGTTATTGAACTACTAAAGCATGATTCTGTGAATGCTAAGATGAACAGGCACCTGCAGCTGCGCTTCAAGTCAATAAAAAGCCTACTAGGCAAATATGTGGTTCTTGACTATATAAAGTCAGAAAAGAACCTTGCAGATCACTTGACGAAGGGTTTGTCTAGGACTTTGATCCTAGAATCATCGAGGGGGATGGGGTTAAGCCCATAAGTTAGTCACCAGCAGTGGCAACCCAACCGAGTCTGACTGGAGACCCCAAGAAGCCGGTTCAATGGATAGAAACAAGCTGAACTTAGGTGACTTTATGGAACACTGACTCGAGATTAAAGTCTCATTAAAATAAAGCCCAAGCGGCTGTACATGTGTACAATGACTCCCCATCCCTATGGTGACAGTATTCCTGTGTGATATAGTTAGGATGAGGTTAAACTCTTAATAGGTCCAAGCTGTAATGCTGGGTTGATTCATATCACCAACCATTAAGGACTTACCTATATGAGAGGTCGTGAAGGGGTCATTGTTGTGCTGTACACATGGCACTGCACACCCATCGAGAGTGAAGTTCTGTGCTGACATGAGACCTCTGTCGTTTAGTGTGTTCATGTATTTTGAGGTATTCAGAAAATCCTCTTTGTCAGGATTTTTTGTCAGAGACAATCCCATTGCTAGGATGCCATGTCAGGTCCATATGCGGCCAAAGATGTTTTGGATAATTGGGATGCATGGATGTAGCCTTATTGGGCCACATGGTGATTCTGCGGTCCGATATCTTCTGAACTTTACTTTGGGACGCATGGTTGTAGGATTGCATGGGCGCATATTTTTTATGCTTCTACAAGACCCCCTTCAAAGTTTTCAAATTGACAAGTTTGAAATACTTTGAATAAGAAGCATGGAGGAGATTTTTTTGGGCCGCATGGAGGGAGTACCGCATGGTCGAGTATTTGCCAGACTGTCAAATCTTTATTTAATGCAGGATTTGGCTCGATCCTTGAGCAAATTTCCAACCGCCTTTTGTGTTTGGATCAACCTTTTTGGAAGTTCAAATGTCGGTCACATCCCTCGAGGTTTATCATTCTATATATAAAAATCTTAAACTTAAAACTCAGATCTACTAAAATCTATACACCAAAAGCAGAAACTCCAAGAACTAAAAATGTTGAGGCACACAAGGAGAAATTTTTTTATCAAATATATTTTAAAACAACAACATATATAATTTTTTTGAAAATCTATGATTTCACCATTGAGTAATATGTACTTGCCTTTGGTGGCTCCTAGCCTTTTTTCTCACGGTCCAAGTCACAGCAACTTCTTCTTAGGGCTAGGGTTGGCTAGAGGGAGCTTGAGGAAAAGGAGGAAGAGAAAAATAAAAATGAAGAAAAAGAAAGAAAGGAGAGAGAAAAGCTCATATATATATATATATATATATATATATATATATATATATATATATATATATATATATATTAAGAGAGGAGAAAAGAGGGTTTAGCCATAGGTTCACCCAAAATGAACCAAACCAAGGGTCCATTCTATATGCGGGTCCTAAACTGGGCCTATGGTAATGCCAATAAATATTCTACTGGTATTGGATAGTCTCTCTCAACAATATAAAAAATAAAATAATAATAGAATGATAGGAACCAACATATAAAATACAGCAGGAAGACATTAGCAGGAAAGATTTAAATTCTAGAAATTCAAGAAATACTAAATCTGGGATCGGGTGTGACAGAGTCTGGGACACATGGGGCCAGAGACGCATATAACACATGCAGTCTAGTATGCATGGGGTCCTTGTTGTGTTGTACACGTGGCACTGCACACCCATCGAGAGTGAAGTTCTGTGCTGACGTGAGACCTCTGTCGTTTAGTGTGTTCATGTATTTTGAGGTATTCAGAAAATTCTCTTTGTCAGGATTCTTTGTCAGAGACGATCCCGTTGTTAGGATGCCATGTCAGGTCCATATGCGGCCAAAGATGTTTTGGATAATTGAGATGCATGGATGTCGCCTTATTGGGCCGCAGGGTGATTCTACGGTCCGATATCTTCTGAACTTTACTTTGGGACGCATGGTTGTAGGATTGCATGGGCGCATATTTTTTATGCTTCTACAAGACCCCCTTCAAAGTTTTCAAATTGACAAGTTTGAAATACTTTGAATAAAAAGCATGGAGGAGAATTTTTTGGGCCGCATGGAGGGTGTACCGAATGGTCGAGTATTTGCCAGACTGTCAAATCTTTATTTAATGCAGGATTTGGCTCGATCCTTGAGCGAGTTTCCAACCGCCTTTTGTGTTTGGATCAACCTTTTTGGAAGTTCAAATGTTGGTAGCATCCCTCGAGGTTTATCATTCGATATTTTTTTGAATCATTTTGGTTATGCGAACGGGCGTTCTCGTATATATATATATATATGCCGCTGTTGGGGTTCCTTTGTGAAACTTCCCTATGTCGTCCCAGAATGGTTCTAGTTAGGATCCCTGGCCACATGCCTTACTTCTTCGATGCTCTACTCCATCTCAATGTTCGGTTACCAGAGGGCCTGATATCGGTGAGTCTTGTGAGGGACCAGCCATTGGGTCTCCTCCGGCTGTCATGGCGTCTCTTTCTGCAGGAAGAGCACGGGATGAGGATGAGTTGTCTGCTACTAAGAACTTTCTACCCTTGCTGGGGTAACTTTGGAGGCTCTTGCTAGGCCTTAAAAGTCTACTCTGAATTTTGCCTTGCTACCCCTAACTCCAGAGGAGAGAGAGAGGCATTAGAATGGAGGGAAGGAATGCGCCGCTAGTTTCAGGAGGTTGCGACTGTGCTTCATGAGGCTCACGACTTGTCTGAATGATCGCATTTTTCTTTTTTTTCTTTTTATTTTCTATGGGCCTTGATGGCTGGATATTGTAGCCTCCTTTGGGTTTAGTAATAAACTTTTTGTTTTGATCAACCTTTGTCATCTGGTATCCTGGCCTAGTACTATTTTGCATACGATATGGATGTATCTTTAAACCAAAATATGTCATCCCAAATCAAATATCATATTTCCCAGGTGTCCTTGGAGAAGTAAGCAGGGGTGTGACATCTTACTGTCCAGATCGAACCCTGAATCGTAGGGTTCATTTTTGTTTAACCCATTTTTTAGAGATGATGTGTATTATTTAGCCTCGGGTTTTGTATGCACTCCGCTATTCACTTGAATAATTGGCTAGGATCATATATGGGGATCTGAACCACCATCTTTTTCTGATAAGTAGCCATGCTTGTCCAGTTGATCAACTATTTGCATCATTTAGACATCTGTGTCCCGTACATTTTTGCCATATTTGTAGACAACCTGGAAGACTCTGATTCTTCGTGCTCTTGAGTGCTTCAATTGTTGTTTGTCATATTTTGTGAGAGTATTTTATCCATAGAGCATAATTGATGGCTTTTTTACTTGTTCACTGCATATTTGACTATAAGTGATGAGTTTAAAACAAGCCTTGCCAGAGGTGGTATAGACGTGGCAAGTTTGGTGGACTTAATATCGCTGGTGTACTTAAATTTAAGTACGGTGATAAGTTTAGATGACGAATGATGATAGTCGTAGAGAAAGGCTTGCTTAGAGGTAATAAAGATATGGAAGACACTACTGGGGAGGATGTTAGGATGATAGCTCAGAAGTGGCTTAGACGTGAGCTGATCGATAATCGTACCGAGAGGTTAGTCATGATCTCGATATTTTTGGTAGAAAAAAAAGTAAACGAGCTAGAGGTAATATGGACATGGCTGTTTGCTACAATTGAGAATATCTCACTGGGGGATTTTTGGTGGACCTATTACTTTTTGTGCACGATAGTGCAAGTAATAAGTTCGAGATAAAACCATATCAGAGGTAATATGGATATGATAGATTTTATAAACTTAGCACCGCTGGCGTACTTAAGGTTAAGTACGGGTGATAAGTTGAGATAATAACTGGTATCAGAGGTAATATGGATATGATAATCGATAGCCAAGCCCAAAAGGTTTGTTCAGAGGTAATATGGACATGGAAAACTCAGCCAGGGAGAAAAGTTAGGACGATAGTTCAGAGGTAATATTGACATGAACCAATGTCCGAGAAACTTACTGAGGAGTGATTTGCTGGGTATGGTCTATCCGAGAATGAAGATAGACCTGATGATTGCTCTATTGGGAAGACTAGAGTGTAACGAGATTGGTTTTTGGGTGGTCCAAGCGGGAGTGTGCCGGTGGACCTGAGGACTACTCTGCTAGAGATAATTTGAGGATCTATCATCTGTTGCGTATCCAGGACTCCTAGATACAGATAATGGATTTTACAAAAAATTGTAAAGAGGAAGAAATATTGTACATAGGTACTTGCTGGGGATAAAGAACCAATAGTATAAAGACTGTACATCTTGATTGCCCGACTGGGGATAAGGGGAGTACAAGTTGAGCTTAGACTGTCATGCTCCAGTCCCAAAATATACGGGACCATGTTACATGACAATGGCCAGTTAATACGACTCCGAGGGATTACCCAATTTAATGGATCCGACGAAGCGTACTACGCTGTCCTAAAATACTAACAAGTCTAATATGCTAACATAAAACAGGTAAATATCTAAATATCATCCACATAATACATATAATAATGACTGAAACAAGCGTTGGTAAATAAAATACAAAGAGTTTAAATATTCATAATACATCTAAAAAAGTCTGATGGGGACAACCCACTGAAATGCAGCAATATAATAAAAGTGCAGAAAGAAGTAAGATAACTAGACTAGAGTATCAACTAGCTAGATAAAAAAACTCTAGTCCAAAACTGCTGCGTACCCAAATCACGGAACTCCTTTGGAAGTACCTCAAAGTCCCCAGTCACGAATCCTATCTCTACTCCTGCTCCGTAGATGGTCTGGTACAAGTGCTCGTCCATATCTGGAAGAAAACTGGGTCCTCAGAGGGACGTAACAAGATACAAAAATACATGCTATAAAGTAAATATTGTGTAAACTCGAGGATGATCTAACCAGCTAAGTAAAATATATTTGAAGACAACCTTGGTACGTATGGTTAGGTGAAAGGTATAAAGCATAGCGTCGAGCCAGAGGCTAAGTACCTGGCATTAGCTGTAAACTGGATGCCAGAAGTATATGCCGACTACATCATCGATCATAATAGCGTGCAGCTAGTAACCTCTGTCGGATGTATCGATAAACACATACCCCCATAACCAAGTAACACATAGCCCATAACCGGGTAACACATGGCCTATAACCGGATAACACTGAGGCTCAGGACCCTGTAGTTTACTCTGAAACTACGATAGCCAAATGTCTGTCCCATACGCCTACTAATTTTTTTTCCTACCCAATGCCAATGTACAAGTCACGAACACGACGTGGATATCTCGTACTATAATACAAGTCGCTATAGAAATAAATAACTAAGCTAAATACCGTCACACGTGCTGCTCACACCGATGGCCAGTCGAGTATGAAGCACGTGTCCCTATATGATCTCACTCTGTAACATACAATGATACGTGTCAAGACCTGGGAGTCATATTGATAACTCTACAACTTTAGGTGCGTCCACTAGACACTAGGTCAGACACAAATCCTAACGTCAATGCCTTCGTTGACTGCACCCGAGTCTTTCTCGGACGCGCACAGTTAATTATTAAAACAAATAAATATGCAACTAAATAATATCTAAATTTAAATAGTATAATAAGGCAAGGTATACTTTTCTGGAACTCCGATATGCACAAGTAAGGATCCGAAACCAGCAGCCAAGATATAATCATCTTGGATGCCTACGAATAAATAATAATAAATATAAATCACTATATTATACTATGCTAATTACGTACACAAGTATAACTTATGCAACGTCATGAGTTACGCAGATACTAAATAAATATTTTAAATAAATACGTTGGCTAAGGTTGACTAGTCAAGGATCACGGGGGTAGGTGTACACTTAGTCTACTAGTCTACAATATTTATAAGTTATCCTATGGTATCAATTTTCACATGTTACAATCACGGTCACAGTTAGGATTAGTATAGGTGCTAAGTTGCATCTCTGACACAGGGATACTAGGTATTTCTATGCACTAAGATTTCCAGGACACGTCTGATATGGGTAACCATCTAAGTCTCCATGCACGGGTACGTCATGTCCTCAGATGTCGTGCACAATGAGAATACGAATTACCAAAATATATTACAAAATCCAATAACATATAATACAAAAATACAAGTCCTAACTAACATGGTAATGCATAAAGCCAATTTGTCTAAACCCTTAGGTCAACATAAGTATAATACATTAAATAACCATATTTACTATGAGGCAAATACTAACTCTAATTTCTATTCTAAAATATATACTCAATACACAAAGGTTCGCAACTACACAGTTCATTCAACAATACGTCTACGCAACCGTACATGACGAAAAGAAGAAAATGTATACCTAGTCGATCATGTCCGAGGGGGGGGGGGTAGCCGCGGCTTATAGGCATCCTACCTCCGGTGAGGGAGGGCGGTGCTCCGACGAGCACAGCACGCAGCAGCAGCACTAGCGGTAGCAGCTCAGCTTGGCTTGGCTTGGGGTTGATGGTCGGAGGACTGGTGGTGGTGATGAGGGGGATATTGGTGATGGTGATAATGGTGTAATGGTGATGGTGGTGGAGAGGGTGGTGCTAAGGTGGTGGTGACTGGTGACTATGGGGGTTGGGTGAAGGTGGTCTCCGGTATGATTGTGAGGAAGATGATGGTAATGGTGGTGGCTGGTGGCCGATGATGATAGAGGCGATAGTGTTGATAAAGTCGGCTGTGGTATGGCGGTGATAACTGGCTGTGGTGGGGGGTAGATGGTAGTGGGTGGTCGTGGTATAGGAGGTCGGGGTCGTAGGGAAGTCGAGGGGGTCGGGAAAGAGACTGTGTGATGGTGAGGTCGCTCCGGCGGAAGGAGAGTCGGGGGAGGTGATAATGATGATGATGATGATTGGGTGATGGTGTGGAGGCGGTTGTGTCAGGTTCATGACTGTTGGGGAGTAAAGTTGGAAGAGATAAAGTTGACTGTGGCAGTGGCAAAACGAGAAGCAAAAAAGCCTTAGATGCAAATAGATTAAAGTAGACGATTTACAAGTAGTGGTGTGTAGAGAAAAGTAGAAAAACAAGGCACACAAGTAGCTAATACAAACTGACTCCCCCCTTTTTCCAGAGATAGTAGGGTCTTTATTTATAGTAAGCACAACCTGAGATCACCGGTCAGAGTAAACCGGTACGTTCATATTTGTTATCTGTCTAATCATGGAGAGGAATCTTTATCATGCGTTGGAGAAGGTAGTGGAGAATCTTCATCATGAGGTACATAAGGTAGGAGAGGTCTACGTACTGTGGGATCTTCATCATGAGGTGGAGAAAGTAAGGAAGATAAAGGTAGTAGGGAATCTTCACATGAGGTAGAGAAAGTAGGGGAGGTCTAGGTATTGTAGCTAGTGGAGATAATACGAAACCGTCACGCCATTCACGCCATTGCAACAGAGCAGCCTGCCACATTGCATAACCTTTTTCCCAGTCTATTCTAGGTTGCTTTGTCTTTATTAGATCTACTTTATATCTTCTACGAACTGTTTCTTTACTGATTCATTTTTGTAAATCCCCTCATCCAAAATTAGGCCTAATTCGCTTAGATAGTGAAATTAGGGATAGTTTGAACCAACAAGATTTAGAACACGTCATTTGATTTAATTATGTAATGATTTATATCATGTAGCGCACCTTACCGTTGCTTCGATAATTGGATTACCTCACTAGCCATTTCCTATCTACAAACTTCACAACCTCATCCTAGACATGCCCACCTACTATTCTGACCCTTGTGCAACTTATAATATTGCTCTCTGGTGCTATATTTTAGCCGCACAATAAATATCACGGACGTTATTTCTTAATTCGAAATAAATCTCAACTTGGTACCCTTGTGCGTCCCAATCAAAATTGGAGACATAATCTTGACCGTTTTGTGCAACCCGAATTTTATGACACTTGTGGCCCACCTAAATTTAATCCCATGTACTCCTAATTAATTCTAGAACATCATGCACGTCAATTTAATTAATTAAATCTAATTTCTGCCTTTGTACAATTTTCTAATTGTTGGGGGACTTTTATGCAAAAATGTATTGAGGTGTCTCCACCAGTGGACAATTCATAAGAAAATCTATTTTTCCCTTCATAGGAATTTTTCCATAATTTTTTGGATGTGCAACGCACAACATCGCCCTCCATTTAATTTCGGTCTTGCAATTTAGACAATATAATTTATAGCCCTCCAAATACCCCATGTGAGCCCAAGGCCCATCCTAAGAAAATATTGACCAAAGTCAAATTCCTAGGTCAACCCAAACCAAAATTCACATGTATAAATATCTTTTTCCTATATTTTTATTCCTTTATCACAAAACCCCAAAACCAATCTACCCTAGCCGACTATTATTCATCTCTCCTCCCCTTGCCTGCACAGACCCAACCGGACTCCTCTCGCCGGCCGGAGTCGACCCTCGACTTGCCGGAGATCCCTGAGCCGCCTCCTTCATCCATCTTCCTATCCTGATCTACTCTCTTTCCGAGCCTCCACCATGACGGCCCCCATCTCCGGCCAGTCCTCCATCGACCCCAGTCTTCCCCGCCTCTGCACCACGTCGGAGACCAGAACACCGAGCCTCCCTGAGCCGACCTCGACCTCCTGACCATCCCTCAACGCCATAGCACCACCAGCACTGCCTTACCTACGCCGTCTACCTCCCTCGCCGGATCTATCAACACCGCCACAGAATATCCCGGAGGTCCCCCCACCATCTCGACGTTCTCCTCCTCCCTACGGTCAGTTTCCCCGACGATGAACCACCGCCACCCAGAGCAGCACCATCCTCACCACCATTGTCGTCTCCTCCATAACCTTTCTCCGACCTCGTCGACGATTGGACCACCGGACATCTCCTCCGCCTGAGCCGGTCATCCTGAGCCGCTGTGCCCCGCTCGACGAACTCGACCAACGCCACCGACACCCATCTCCACATCCAGACCTCCTCTTCATCTCCGTTCTTCCTCTGACCTTGTCTTACCTCTCCCCCGATCGACTCAACCTTCCCAGCAGTCGAGACCCGACTCGCCGGACTCGTCCCCGACCTCTGTTCTCCTCCGCCTAAACTATGGCAGCCACCGCCATCATCTGAACATCACCACCCTCGCCATTAAACACCTCCCTGAACCACCCATAGCACCACCACCCTGGCCTCTCCTCTCCCTGCTCTCCGCCATGTCCTTCCCTGACCGGATCCCTCGCTGGCCGAAGTTCAGCAAGCCACCACCTGCATCATCACCATCGACACTCATCATCATCATCATCACATTATCACCATCATTGTCATCACCTTCACCATCACCATCGCCATCTACATCGTAGTCATCACCTTCGCCATCATCATCGTCGTTGTCGTCATCGCCTTCATCATCATATCATCGTCCTCGTCATCATTATCGCATCATCATCATCTCTTCGTCGTCATTTCAACAACTCACCCTCGTTATCACCATTAGAATTATCACAATCACCACCATTACAATCACCATCATTGTCACCAATACCTTAACCTAATCACCCTCATCCTCCTTCTCATCATCGTCGTAATAATAATCATCATCACCTCATCGTATCAGCAGCCATCAGCCCATCATCATTACTTTAAATCATTAGCATCATCATCACACCACCATCCATATCTCCATCCTCGCTATCGTCCTCGTCAAACACCATTGCCCTCGTCATCATCATCAGCATCACTTCATCGTCATCTCAGCATAGTCGTCACCATCATCATCATCGTTGTCAACCTCACCGTCGTACCCGTATACGTACTCCGAGGTATGAACCTGTCTGTCTGCTCTATTTATGTGTGCTTGTGTGTTTGCCAGTAGGATATTAGTATTGCTTATTGACTGATAGCTGATATCAGACCCTGAGTCGAAGAACCCAACGCGCGTTCGTACACGTACACGTATGCAAATATTATTCAGTTTGGTATATATATTTAATTACACCTTTAAAATATATATGTATTCTATTAATTATGTAAATAAATTACTATTTATATTACATAATCATATGGGTATATGAAATTAAATACTATGCTGAATAATAATTAAGAATATATATACTTAGACTGTACGACCCTAGGACACCGTGGACTGTCCCGTACTCACCTTAACCATGTTGACCCTAAGCACTTGTGAATTGTCCCCCTTGCGTACATTAACTTACTGGCTTAGACACCTGTCAGTCGACTGTCTGATTGTGTACAGCACTTGAAGATGAGACCCCGTGTAATTCAACGCGTAATTGACCGTGTTAGATGACTAGTGCCACCCCTAGTGTACCCCAAGTCCAGTATAAATATTGTTGTGTGTGTACTAGTGTAATGACTAATAATTTATTTGTATTATATTATATGTACATAGGATGTTGAATTTATTCTGTGCGACTTTTGGAGCAGGTTATTGGTACATCGCAGCTTTCTTGCCAGGCAAGTATACCTTGCCATTGTACTGTTATTTATATTCCATATGTTGCATGCATCTTTATTTTCTGTCTTTAGTTCACATATTTTAATTATTATATAAAATGCGCGTGACAGTGTCATCGCGACATATTTTTATTTATGTATTTGAATTGACCTTATTTATGAGACTACCCCATTATCATTTAGCAATATTAGGTTCATTGGCCGTGACACAGTTGTTACACGAGTTGTGAGTCCCATATAGATCACGGACTGGTGTGCAGGGTTTGGCCTCCTGTACGTGTGGGCCGTGCGTTAGGAATAACTGCTTTTAGAAACTTTGCATGCTAGTAGACTTAGCAGTTATTAGAGATCTAGGGACATAGCCTATTATAGTGTGGTGGTCCCATCCTTGTCCTTGTTTGGTTGCAGGATTGGGCTAGGGTACTAAGAATAGGCTATGAACTAAATTGTGTCATGGATGTGACATGCTTAGAGCATGGGGTAGGGAGAACAACAAGTACCGTATTTGAGCTCCTTTGCACTTTTCTCCTGTGCGCCCAGATTCTCCGCTGGAGATACGGGTGGTGATGACTACTATATATTATATTATTATCAGGCGGGCCTCCGATGTTCAAAAGACGATGTGCCTTTTTAGGCCCCTGGATCTCCAAAAGAGAACCATGCCAAATCCCAGTTTTCATCCAGATAGCTCACTTGTGGGGAAAGTTGTTCTTAACTGCATTCACTTAGACGATTAGGCGACCATTGGATATTTATTTCAGTACTTTATTAGCATGCTTTTATGTATCTTGTTATGTCCCTCTGAGGACCTGGCCCTTCCAGGTGTATCTGTTCTTGAGTATTCGCAGGAGCGCAGGTTCGGATGGTTACATATGATTCGAGGGTGTCTTCTCTTTGAGCCATGAATGATAGCCGATATTCTTATATTGTGTTTGTTGTGTTATACTTATATTGTATTTACTTTTTCATTCGAGTTGGTAGTGGATTTGTTTCCATCCAACTATCATCCTTAGATACTTCTTATTGCAATCTAGTTTCATAGATACTGGTTAGTTATTTATTTATAATTGATTTTCGTGGATGAGATTTAGATTATATCCTGTGACTTGTGATATATATTATACCACTTGTGGATTTGATATTCATAATACAGCATACGTATGGATTTGGTTTTCGTATATTGAAGTTGCCATATCCATACGGCTGACATGCTTACGTGTCCTAGTCCTACGTATTTTGGGACTGGGTCGTGACATATTTTTATGGTGGCCCATGCAGGTCAAGAGCATATTGTCTCGGTTATGTTACTGTACCGAACAAGCCTGCACCTAGGACTAGAGTATAGGATCTCATCCACATTGGTTACGACTCATCCTCCTTCCAATCCATTCCATTTAAATAATTTGCATCATGCTTGATTCCTGTACTTCCCTAATAGTTCTTTGAGAATAGCCTTCTGCTAGAATATAGGAACCCCTATTATTAGGATGATAATTATGGTAGCACATCTATTAAGATTACAACAAGAATATAGACACACCACTGAGTTTAGAATATCTAGTGAACCCTAGAATTCCTTATCTCTAGAATTGGTTTACCATTACCCCCTGATGTATTATGAGGACCTGTGAGTAGTATAGATACTACTAGAGTTAGTTAAAAGTCTTACCATAATGTTGACCCTAGTATTGAGGAACCAATAGAAAACCAAAATTGAATATTAGGACTGAACCTAACCTTCGCAGTTAGATAAGTATTGGAAAACTATAAATTTATATTCTTGTCTTAAGATAAGCAGACAGTACCTTAAAAAGCCAAGAGTAATGCATAAAATACTTTTCTAATCATACCTCAACTACAGAGACTAGCACACCCCTTTTCCTTAGAAAACCATGATACTATCTAGAGCCCTCTATTTTAAATTTTTATATACCTTGTTCCTCTGCGACCTTAGCGTTCGCTAATTGTGTGACGACTAAATTTTGTTCTTCTATTCTTCATCTTTCAACTCGTGCCACTTGATACCTCTGATTATAGACCAAGTGATCGTATTCTATGATAGAATATATATTTGCTAAAGTTATAGTTGTAGTCTTGAATTTTGAATTGTGTGCCTTGTAGTTAGAACCTGATAGTTGAGTTATTCAATTAGATTGTGATAATTATCCCTAGTTGTAGACCACGTAATTTGTACTCCCACCTCGATACAAGTTTGATCCATTTCCCCTTAACGGCTAGTAACTCTTCTATTCTTACTATCGATACTTGTTCTATAAGCACTAAGACTAAGGCTTAAGATGACCATGACCTATGTAATATAGGAGGATACCCTAATAGGTACTAAGACCCTTTCTCGTAGACCTTAACAATAGTTTCCACGGTATCCTTAAGATGATTACAGTATTAGTTATTGTTATAAGTTAGGTAGTATACCTCACAACCTAAATCACATAGTCCTCTTGATCCATCAAGGTAGTATAACTGAATGACATTAATCGCATGCTAGCAAAAGACGACAATGTTTATTCAGACGATAGAATTTAGAGGTCCTTGCCCCTATTTGGTCGACTAGCGACTTAGACAAGGAGGTTGTATGATAACTGTAGAGATTATAGAGTCTTTATTATTATTGCTTATTTTGTTTTTGTTTTTGTGAACTTGAATTGACTTGTACCTCCTTTCATCATCATCTAGCGTACTTATAATTGTTGTACCACCTTGACTTATGCCGCTATTATAGCCTAGTTTTTGCAAGCTTATTCCTTATCGAGCTTGTTCATGACATATGTATTAGTGGGTCGACACACTAATACTGTAAACTCTCTCGACCAGATTCCAGCATTTTAGGATTATTTTTATCAATTTAGGATTTATGGCAATATTTTAATTTATTTTGCTTACATATCCTATTGATTTGTGCACCTGTCCATCACCAAATTATTTGGAGCTTTACCCTGACTGTTATCCCCGAACAAAGTTTACATACCTCTCCTAGACGTGCCAGTCTACTATTCTGCACTTTGTGCAACTCCCAGATACTCTATTTTGTGCCTCGTTTTAGACGCACAAATATCGTTACAAACGTCCGTATTTAATTCCTATTTAAATTTCCAGATCTGTACCCATCCCTGTTCCAATAGAAATTAGAGGTCAGCAAGCACCTGTTTTGCCTAGACAAAAATACGTTATTATTCTACACTGAGTATACTATATTTAGTATATTGACACCGTATTAAAATTATGGTCCTACCTGCCTCTAAATAATTAGAGAACACCGTGCGCAGTATTTATTAATTAATTAATACGATGGCCCGTATCACCCCAAAACCAGGCCCAGTCCCTGCCCAGACTCACTCCCATCCCCTCAGGACCCTCACACAGTAATTTCCCTCAGTTCTGTGTATTTTAGCATTTTCAGGAATCGGGTGTTTTTCCCAGACAATTTTGTAATTGCGTAATTTCCTAAAATAGGAACTCTGTGCAATTTATAAAATTATAGGGACTTTTCTGCAAATTTCAGTATGAGGTGTCACCCCCTCATTGGCCGGTGAACCTGCACCGTCCATTTGGAAGCGGGACCCACCCAAAAATATCCACAAATATCTTTAATTTAGAATTTACCAATTTATCCCAAATTAATTTTCTATAAAAAGAAAACAAAACCCAAACCCTAACCCTAACCCTAGCCGTCGGCTACACCCCCCCGACCTCCGCCCCCCCCCCGCGGCGACCCCCCCCGCCGGAGCAGCTCTGCCCCCCCGCCGGCCTCGACCTCCTCCTCATCCTCCGGCCCCCACCAGCAGCAGCCCCCTCTCCTCACCAAACTCTCCCCCGAGCCCCCTTCCCCGACCCCGACTCCCTCGACCTCCACCTCCTCCGCCCTTTCTCCCCCCCGTCGGTTACCGCCACCCTCCCTGTTCTCCACCTCCCTCTCCCCGAGCCGCCTCCCCTTCATCTCCCTAAAAACCCTCCGGCCCGGCTGTGCGTCTCCTCGACTCCAGCTTCGAGCCGCCCCCGACCTCGTCGGCATAGCGCCGAGCGGACCCCGCCGGCCTCGACATCCCTCCTCCTCCTCCTTCTCCCCCTCACCGCCGCCGTAAGCCTCTCCCCTACGCCTGCCTTTCCCCCTCGACTCCCCCACGTCTCCCCTTCGCCTGAGACGCACGACCGCCATCCCGACTTTCCCGCTCCTCCCTGACCAGTTACCATCTTCACCACCACCCCCACTCGGCCACTCCCCGTCCGGCCAGCGCCCAGCCGCCCTCCGCCTGACCTCTCCCCTCTCCAAGCCCTCAATCCAGCCGCAGCCTTTCCCCCCTCCTCCTCGACTTAGTCCTTCTTCCCCCCACAGCCGCAGCTGTCCTCCCCCGACCTCCTGTGCAGCGGCCACGACCCAGCCACCCGATCCCTGCCAGCCCTGACCTCGACCTCCTTCTCCTCCTCCCTGTCCAGCGTTTCCCCGCCCGGTCTACACCCTGTCCACCATCCAACACCACCACTTGTCCTCCTCCGGCGACGCCCTGAGCCGCCACGGTGAAGCCCCGACGATCCTCAGCCTGAACAGTGACCAGGACACAGCACAACAGCTGGACACAGCCCGGGCACAGCCCGGACACGGCAGATTCAAATCAGGACACAGCATAGTGACCGGACACAGGGAAATTCAGTTTTCACGGAGCCCTATTCAGGTAACCCGTTCTCTCTCCTCGTAATTCCATTTTTAGTTCCGTCAGTTGTGACACGTAGGCTACGTAACCCTCTCGATGCCTGTGCAACCCGCTCGGTGCATCGCATCCTGTGGCGATCGCGAACCGCGATCCAAATACAGGAAAAACAATACCCTATTTTACCCCAAAACTGAGTACGCCCCACCAAACGGGACGACTTGGTCGCACACGGTCTTCACCGAAACGTGTGCGCCGTTGATACGGACGTACGAGATTTCGCAGAAGTTGATTTGGATGTGTGTGCACACCGGAATCAACGCGTATCCGCCGACAATGTCCCGTATCCGCCTATTCTGGAACACGCTGTAACTTTGTGTATACACATCGGATCGAAACAAAACTTGCGCCATCGGACTCGTAGCAATACGCTGGTCCTGTGATCCAAGTTTGGTTCAATTCTGAGAACGTTGATAAAATCCCGTATCGTGGGCCCCACGGCTCCACTTGACGGGCGATTTTGTGACCGGCTCATCGGAATCCAATTCTGGAAGTTTCGTTGAGTTTGTATCATTGTTCTGGACTTGTTGACACTAAGTTGGACAAATTTGGAGAACATTGTCCTTGACACGTTTTTCGGTGCAAGACGGGCCCACTTGTGGATCCCGTATTGACCAGAAACTGTATTTTTGCCCTGTGTCCAAATTGGATGAAAGGGTAGTATTTTTTTAGCTATTTCACTTATTCTGGGAACGTTGGTGATGTTTATTTCAGCATCCGGAGACGTTCATTCTGAGGCTATAGTTCTGGCTTTTGGTATTTGACATCTGGATGTTATATTTTGTAGCTCTCTTACCAGACAAGTATACCTTGCCTTATTGTACTGTTTAAATTCAGTTATTGTTAGTTACATGTTTATTTATTATATAAATGTGCGTGTCCAAGAAAACTCGGGTGCAGTCAACGAAGACGTTGACGTTAGGATTTGTATCTGACCTAGTGTCTAGTAGACCTACCTAAAGTTGTAGAATTTTTGGTATGACTTACCAGGCCTTGACACGTATCAGTACACATCACAGAGTGAGTTCATGTAGGGATGCGTGCCTCATACTCGACTGGCCATCGGTGTGAGCAACACGTGTAACGGTATTTAGCTTAGTTGTTTATTTCTATAGAGACTGGCATCATTATACGAGATGTCCACGTCGTTTTCATGACTTATATATCTCCATTGGGCGGGGAAGACATCTAGTAGGCGTATGGGACACCCCCTCCTTGAGTCTTTTATCCTTCGTGCCATGCTCCTCGGAGATGGACGATTGCAGAGCTATCCATGTGTCTGGGGGCATATGACACATATACTAGCCAGTCCCGACGGTTGGTGAATTACGTCAGCATATGTCAGGCCTACACATTCCCACGCATACTATAAGGTCTTTAAATTGCATTCACTTAGATGGTTAGCATATCCTATTTATTTATTCAGTATTTATATTATGGCATGCTTCTATGTATCTTGTTATGTCCCTCTGAGGACCTGATCCCTTTCCAGGTGTAGATGTTCCTGAGTATTCGTGAGAGCACAGATCCGGACATGCTACTTATTCCGAGGAGATCTTTGAGCCTCGTGATGGTTATATGTTATATTTAAATAGGGTTTATCTTGTTTATTTTATATTCTATTTCGGCAGTGGATTTATTTCCATCCGACTGTCATTCTTTAGATACTTTGTATTGAGATCTAGTTACCTGGTTATTGGTTATTCATGTATATTTGATTTCTGTGGATGAGATTTAGATATTACCCTGTGACTTGTGATTAGTTTTACCACTTATGAATTATTGTTCATTATACAGCGTACGCACGTATATATGGTTTTCATATATTGGAGTTGCCATATATACAGGCGGCTGGCATGGTTACGTGTCCTAGTCCTACATATTTTGGGACTGGAGCGTGACATATACATTTCAGAATCAGTGTATTACGATCTGATCAACCATAGTGCGCTTGATTCACCCTTCGCATAACTACTTCACGTGGATCGAGATATATAGTGATTAGTAGACGAATATACTTGCCCTAGACATGTCTGACATATCGTATCGGTTACATAACTGTACTAATACGAGCATGCAAACGAAGAATTACCAAAATAGGATTTTAATCCACAACTGCTTTGATAATTTCTATTTGACTTCTTTAAATGCCTTGATCCCGATACTTCTATTCTATTACCTCACCCTTTAACTCTTTATTATTGATCTCCGTCTTCCCTTATTTCGGAAAGACGAAACCTCGTGCTTGGTATAAGTTTGATACACGGAGAGTACTAGATATACCCCATAGTCCGATCACATACTTGAGGATTATTCTTTTGTAATTAAGAGAATATCATAGATGATATGTTTGGTGTTAAAGACTTCAAGGATTCAATAACATGATTAAATAATTTGGGGCATAGCTTTCTTAGATGCATAGCCTTAGATGATAGTTGGGTAAATTCTAAGTTGGATAGAAACTGCAATGTTAACTTAAGGAGAATTCTTTAGATTGTAATCAAGTGAGGTTAGATAGAGAAACCCTACCCTAGTTTAATTTCGAGGACGAAATTATTTTAAGTTGGGTAGATTGTAAACTCCCTCATCCAAAATTAGGCCTAATTCGCTTAGATAGTAAAATTAGGGCTAGTTTGAACCAACAAGATTTAGAACATGTCATTTTATTTAATTATGCAATAATTTATATCGTGTAGCCTACCTTCCCATTGCTTCAATAATTGGAGTACCTCACTAGCCATTTCCTATCTACAAACTTCACAACTTCATCCTAGACATGCCCGCCTACTATTCTGACCCTTGTGCAACTTATAATATTGCTCTCTAGTGCTATATTTTAGCCGCACAATAAACGTCATGGACGTTATTTCTTAATTCAAAATAAATCCCAACTTGGTACCCTTGTGCGTCCCAATCGAAATTGGAGACACAATCTTGACCGTTTTGTGTAACCCAAATTTTATGAATATTCTACACTGTACCCTCTACGCCCCTGACACTTGTGGCCCGCCTAAATTTAATCCCATGTACTCCTAATTAATTCTAGAACATCGTACGCGTCGATTTAATTAATTAAATCCAATTTTCTGCCTTTGTGCACTTTTCCAATTGTTGGGGGGCTTTTATGCAAAAATGTATTGAGGTGTCTCCACCAGTGGACAATTCATAAGGAAATCTATTTTCCCCTTCATAGGAATTTTTTCCATAATTTTTTGGATGTGCAATTCACAACATCTCCCTCCATTTAATTTCGGTCTTACAATTTAGACAATATAATTTATAGCCCTCCAAATACCCCATGTGAGCCCAAGGCCCATCCTAAGGAAATGTTGACCAAAGTCAAATTCCTAGGTCAACCCAAACCAAAATTCACATGTATAAATATCTTTTTCCTATATTTTTATTCCTTCAACACAAAACCCCAAAACCAATCTACCCTAGCCGACTATTATTCATCTCTCCTTCCCTTCCCTGTACAGACCCGACCGGACTCCTCCCGCCGGCCGGAGTCGAGCCTCGACTCGCCGGAGATCCCTGAGCCTCCTCCTTCATCCATCTCCCCATCCCGATCTACTCTCTTTCTGAGCCTCCACCACGATGGCCCCCATCTCCGGCCAGTCCTCCATCGACCCCAGTCTTCCCCGCCTCTGCACCACGCCGGAGACCGGAACGCCGAGCCTCCCTGAGCCGACCTCGACCTCCTGACCATCCCTCAACGCCATAGCACCACCAGCACTACCTCACCTACGCCGTCTACCTCCCTCGCCGGATCTATCAACACCGCCACAGAACACCCCGGAGCTCCCCCCACCATCTCGACGTTCTCCTCCTCCCTCCGGTCAGTTTTCCCGACGATGAACCACCGCCACCCAGAGCAGCACCATCCTCACCACCATTGTCGTCTCCTCCATAACCTTTCTCCGACCTCATCGACGACTGGACCAACAGACATCTCCTCCGCCTGAGCCGGTCATCCCGAGCCGCTGCGCCCCGCTCGACGAACTCGACCAACGCCACTGACACCCATCTCCACATCCAGACCCCCTCTTCATCTCCGTTCTCCCTCTGACCTTGCCTCACCTCTCCCCCGATCGACTCGACCTTTTCCGCAGTCGAGACCCAACTCGCCGGACTCGTCCCCGACCTTTGTTCTCCTCCACCTGAACCATGACAGCCACCGCCATCATCTGAACATCACTACCCTCACCATTAAACACCTCCCTGAACCACCTATAGCACCACCACCCTGGCCTCTCCTCTCCCTGCTCTCCGTCATGTCCTCCCCTGACCGGATCCCTCGCTGGCCGGAGTTCAGCAAGCCACCACCTGTATCATCACCATCGATACTCTTCATCATCATCATCACATTATCACCACCGTTGTCATCACCTTCACCATCACCATCGCCATCTACGTCGTAGTCATCACCTTCGCCATCATTATCGTCGTTGTCGTCATCGCCTCGATTATCGTCATCATATCATCGTCCTCGTCATCATCATCGCATCATCGTTATCTCTTTGTCGTCATTTCAATAACTCACCCTTGTCATCACCATTAGAATCATCACAATCACCACCATTACAATCACCATCATCGTCACCAATACCTTAACCTAATCACACTCATCCTCTTTCTCATCATCGTCATAATAATCATCATCATCACCTCATCGTATCAGCAGCCATCAGCCTATCATCATCACTTTAAATCATTAGTATCATTATCACACCATCTTCCACATCTCCATCCTCGCCATCGTCTTCGTCAAACACCATTGCCCTCGTCATCATCATCAGCATCACTTCATCGTCATCTCAGCATAGTCATCTACATCATCATCATCGTCATCAACCTCACCGTCGTACCCGTGCACGTACTCCGAGGTATGAACCTGTCTGTCTGCTCTATTTATGTGTGCTTGTGTGTTTGCCAGTAGGATATTAGTATTGCTTATTGACTGATAGCTGATATCAAACCCTGAGTCAAAGAACCCAATGCGCGTTCGTACACGTACACGTATGCAAATATTATTCAGTTTGGTATATATATTTAATTACACCTTTAAAATATATATGTATTCCAATAATTATGTAAATAAATTACTAGTTATATTACATAATCATATGGGTATATGCAATTAAATACTATGCTGAATAATAATTAAGAATATATATACTTAGACTGTACGACCCTAGGACACCGTGGACTGTCCCGTACTCACCTTGACCATGTTGACCCTAAGCACTTGTGAATTGTCCGCCTTGCGTACATTAACGTACTGGCTTAGACACCTGTCAGTCGACTGTCTGATTGTGTACAGCACTTGAAGATGAGACCCCGCATAATTGGCCTTGTTAGATGACTAGTGCCACCCCTAGTGTACCCCAAGTCCAGTATAAATATTGTTGTATGTGTACTAGTGTAATGACTAATGATTTATTTGCATTATATTATATGTACATAGGATATTGGATTTATTCTGCGTGACTTTTGGAGCAGGTTATTGCTACATCGCAACTTTTTTTTCCAGGCAAGTATACCTTCCCATTGTACTGTTATTTATATTCCATATGTTGCATGCATCTTTATTTTCTGTCTTTAGTTCACATATTTTAATTGTTATATAAAATGCGCGCGACGGTGTCATCACGACATATTTTTATTTATGTATTTGCATTGACCATGTTTATGAGACTATCCCATTATCATTTAGCATCATTAGGTTCATTGGCCGTGACACAGTTGTTACACGAGTTGTGAGTCCCATATAGATCACGGACTGTCGTGCAGGGTTTGGCCTCCTGTACGTGTGGACCGTGCGTTAGGAATAACTGCTGTTAGAAACTTTGCATGCTAGTAGACTTAGCAGTTATTAGAGGTCTAGGGACATAGCCTATTATAGTATGGTGGTCCCATCCTTGTCCTTGTTTAGTTGCAGGATTGGGTTAGGGTACTAAGAATAGGCTATGAACCAAATTGTGTCATGGATGTGACATGCTTAGAGCATGGGGTGGGAAGAACAACAAGTACCGCATTTGAGCTCCTTTGCACTTTTGTTCTGTGCGTCCGGATTCTCCGCTGGAGATACGGGTGGTGATGACCACTATATATTATATTATTATCAGGCGGGCCTCCGGCGTTCGAAAGATGACGTACCTTTTTAGGCCCCTGTATCTCCAAAAGAGAACCATGCCAAATTCCAGTTTTCAGCAAGATAGCTCACTTGTGGGAAAAGTTGTTCTTAACTGCATTCACTTAGATGGTTAGGCGACCATTGGATATTTATTTCAGTACTTTATTGGCATACTTTTATGTATCTTGTTATGTCCCTCTGAGGACCTGGCCCTTCCAGGTGTATCTGTTCTTGAGTATTCGCAGGAGCGCAGGTTCGGATGGTTACATATGATTCGAGGGTGTCTTCTCTTCGAGCCGTGAATGATAGCTGGTATTCTTATATTGTGTTTGTTGTTGTACTTATATTGTATTTACTTTTCCATTCGAGTTGGTAGTGGATTTGTTTCCATCCAACTATCATTCTTAGATTCTTCTTATTGCAATCTAGTTTCATAGATACTGGTTATTTATTTATTTATAATTGATTTTCGTGGATGAGATTTAGATTATACCCTGTGACTTGTGACATATGTTATACCACTTGTGGATTTGATATTCATAATACAGCGTACGTATGAATTTGGTTTCTGTATATTAGAGTTGCCATATCCATACGGCTGACATGCTTACGTGTCTAAGTTCTACGTATTTTGGGACTGGGACGTGACAATTTTTTTTATCATTAGTAGGATCCACCAGGCTTTTAGTCCGCTTCTCCATTTTTATCTACATGCATGTCTATTGTGTCATCCTCCTTTAGCCAAAAATCAAATTTAGCAGTTTCTCCAATTTTGTCCATGCACATCTGATCAATAAAATTTTTAATATGGCTGTAGCTACTTAGATACCGAGCATCTTCAATTTTATCAATTTTATCAACTAGAAGGATATTTCCTGACATAATAATTTTATAATCTTCATCAGCATATTGAAGGGCTTCAGCGAAGAATTCCTTAGCTGCTAGAATTCTTTCTCTTTCTTCATGGAAATTTATTTTAGAAACAGTAGTGTGTTCAAGATTGGGTTCTTCAGTAAGTCTGTTTATTTCCCATATTTGATACGATTGATAAAGCTTCACATAATATCTTTCTTCCCATATGCTCCAAATAGTGAACCGAAATATGGTTTGAAATCTGATTGAATGATCAGATGCAGCTTTAATACATATTTCAGGAAGACAACCAGCAAAATCTGCCAGACAAGTAGTATTAATATATACTTCATGAACCACTCCTGTTCGGACATGATTTTTGTATTTTTGAAGATAGCCGAAACGAGCAAGAATCCTGGGAGATTTATTCTTGTTCCGAAAAGGATTCTCTCCTTCAAAAAGATTATAAATCTCAGTATCTTCTAGCCTTTTAAAAAATAGAAGAAGTCTTTAGTCATTAATAAGTAGATGTTGGTACATTGAAATTATTTCTTGGACCATCATCTCAGCATGAAATTCTTCTAACTTTCCTGTTTTTATATCTAGTAATTTAAGTAAAGCATGAATGTCACTTATTCTGAAATTAACTAAATTATTTGGCCGAAGATGGGAAATAATACTGCTAAGTTCTTTCTTAGTAGTACTGGTTCCTAAAAACAGCTCATTTTCCCAATTAGCAAGTGTAATTGATCTAGATGTTGATGAGGTAAGGAGAATCTTAGAAATTATTTGTTCAATTTCTGAATTCCTTTGTTCAAGGAAAAAGTTTTTCTGTTTCTCTGCTATCAAAGTTCTTTCTATATGTGTAAGCTAGTAACTACCGTCTTTAGTATCATTTACTTGTAGAGCTTTATAATAGCCATTGAATCGATCCCACACCATCTTATCAACTTTTTCCATTTTTATGTTATACCAGGGCTTGATAAGAGCTTGGTTATAGGGAATATATGGCCGTGGAATATTGGGCCTAATCGGACCAGTGGGCCTAATTGGTCTCCAGCCGGATTGGGATTGATTATCATATTGGTGGCCCAAAATTTGGTTGTTTGCATGTCCCGTTATTTGGCTGTTCGCCTGAATAGAATTATGCTGGTTGTTCGCCTGAAGGTTCTTGGTTTGTTCAACCGCAGAAAAGGTAGTAGTAATAGAGGATGAAGAGCAAGCTTCTCCTCTCTTTTTCTTTTTTGAAGCTACTTCTTCAAAACTTTCTTGCTCTTTCATTTCTTCAAAAAGATCTTTAATTTTTTTGTAGAGTGAATCATCCATAATCTACAACCTGGTAAGAGTGTCTGCCAGAAAGTTAGTGTATCCTGGAATATAATTTATATCATAATTAAAAATCTCAAGGTACATGGCAATTCTAATTCTTCTAAGATTTTTTTTCAGAATTGTTAATGGTTTTCTTTTTAAAAAACTGTGCAACTGACTTATTATCAGTTTCAATGGCAAAGTGTCTATGAAGAACGTAAAATTTTAAACTTTTAATGGCTAATTTCACTGCTAATAATTCTTTGTCATAAGTAGCATATTTAAGTTGTGTTTTTATAAATTTACCAGAAGCATAAGACACAATTTCTTCATGTTTAGCAATAAGAACCCCAGCCCAAAAATTATCAGAAGCATCGGTTTGTAAAATTAGTGTGTCACTATCTAAAGGGAAATATAAGATATTCTCTGTTTTAACAAGTTCTTTTATTTTAGTAATCTTCTCAAGTTCTCTTTTATCAAGGGAGATAGGTATTTTATCCGTGTTCCATCTTCTTGGTTGTTCACCAGTGAAAACTTTATACTTAGCCTGTTCAGCAGCAAGCTTATTCTGAAGAAATTTAACTCTGGTGGATAAATGTGGAATAAATTTGTTGCTGCAGAATAATTGAGTAGTCCCAAAAAACTCTGCAGTTCTTTAAGAGTTCTAAAATCATCGGAAAAATCTTTGATTTTAGCATAAATATATTGCTGCAGAATAATTTGTCCGTTTTTAATAGTTTTTCCTAAAAAGTTAATTTTTGTTTTAAATAATTCAATTTTTTAGGGCTAAGAATAATACTGTTATCGAGTAATAATTTACAGATATGCAAAAGATGTTCTTTGTGCTCTTCCTTATTGTTAGAAAAGACTAAACTATCATCAATATAAACAACCATAAAAAGAAGATGACTGAAAATAGAATTCATCCATTTCTGAAAAATTTGTGGCACATTTTTTAAACCAAAAGGCATAACCAACCATTCGAAGTGCCCTTGAGGACAGCTGAATGCAGTTAATTCAATAGAATTTTTATCTTCTAGCTTAATTTGCCAAAATTCTGATTTAGCATCAAATTTACTATAATACTTAGCACCTTGGATTTGTTTGATCAAAATTTCAGCAGTAGGTATGAAATAACCATCAAACTTAGTATAACTATTTAATTTTCTATAATTAATGACCATCATAGCTTTTTCTCTTTTAACTTCTGCATAATTTATAACAAGAAAGGCAGGAGAGGAATGTGTACTAAAACTTTTTTGTATTAGTTTAATCTTGAGGAGTTCACTAATCTGTTTAGTAAATTCCTCTTTATCCGAAGGAGAAACCATAATATTATTTACTCTAACTTTAGAATTAGTATATTGCTCTAATAATTCAATTTTACAAAATCTAGGTGCTTTATCAAAACTTTTTAAAGGATTATTGAAAAATAGTGGTTCTAACATTCCATAAATAATTTTTTGTAAATTATTGGTATAGGGGAGATCATAAGTGCAGATAGTGGTAGTAGTAGTATGGTCAATAATAGCAACTGGTTTTTTAACATGCTGGGCTGTGGGGGGTAAATTGGGAAGCTAAATGAACTGGGAAGTGGACTCTAGGAATGGTAATACCATCAAGCTCAAAAGTATGTGTATTATATGAGAGAAAATGTCTAAGATTGTCCATACCTATAATACAATCATTATCAAAATCTTTAGGAAGGAGCAAGAAATTGAATTTATAAGAATTATAAATTCCTTTTAGATCTGGAAAAGAGATCGTAAGGCTTTTGACCTTGTGATTAATAGGAACCTGATGTCCCATGAAATTATTCAGTTTTCCTGGTTTATCAAGCTTGACCCAAAGATCCTGAGGAATGAAAATTTCTTGTAATAAGCTAGCTTCTGCTCCCGTGTCTACCAAAGCATGAATAGTAAAGTCTTGGTATTCGGAGATACTAATAGTAAGTGGAATATAAATGTGTAATTGGGCTTTAGCTTTTAGATCGAGAGATCTAATCATATTGATATTATTAGCATTCTCTTTATTAAGAATTTTTTTCCAGAGATTGAAGTCAATAGGATGATCTGTAGCTTCGAGGGCAAGGTCAATATTGTCAAGTGTCGTACTGGCAATCTCTAGGTCAGCACATTTTCAGAATAGAGCATGTCATCAATCCGAGGATGAGTCATAGCACTCCTGGGATGTTCTCCTTTGTGTCTAGTAATATGCTTGCTTAAGACTTGGTTTAGTCGATCTAAATGTCTCATGACAATACTCTTATAATTACTGAAATGAGTATCCTTCATAATTTCTTTAAATTTATTTACTAG
This sequence comes from Iris macrosiphon, assembly GCA_036927795.1. NCBI lineage: Eukaryota > Viridiplantae > Streptophyta > Magnoliopsida > Asparagales > Iridaceae > Iris > Iris macrosiphon. The sequence continues at coordinate 143,429,197 of JAYESA010000008.1, forward strand.
ATGGGTCATATGATAAGCGTCTTCTATATTGTCTTTATCAAGTCTATGGTCTACCAACCAATCTCGAGGTTTGGGGTTAGTATTCCCCTTTTTGCTGGATTCAGGTTGTTCGAATCTTACTCTTTTTTTATTCATAGGGTAACCTTAGTAGATTTTTGCTTCTATCCTTTATTTGTGATAAAGGAATTTTAAAGATCATCATTTCCTCGTCATGACGTTGGTTTTCTAACATGATTCTAGTTCTCCCTTCAATAGGGGTACTTATACTTAACCTATATTGTATGTCTTACAGAATGCTAGGTGTTAACTCTATATTAATAAGGTTTTCCATAGAATTAGATCTTGTAAGGGTATTATTCGAGGTTGAAGCTTCTTTAATAGTCGGAGTGGTGTCTTCAGAATAGGGATATTTTTTGCCCTTTCGGGATATAGAAATAGTATTTCCTGATGCTATAAAGTATTCAGTAGGAACTTCTATCTTTGGTTTTAGGGATTTAATAAAAACACGCATTTCATTGTCACCCTTTAAATGTTCAAGTCGAACTAGTCTAGGTTGTATCGTTTTACCTATTCCTACTTTAAATAATCTAACCAAATTCTTTGGGGTAATAGATTTGAAGGTAGGAGTATCATTAAGGGCCATACAATGTTCCCATTGTATACCAATAACTTTGGATCCTGGCAATAACTCGATTCCTTGAAGATTTACGGACAAAGTACATATTTTTTCAATATTTTGGTCATCAAGACTAATAGAAAAATCTGGATGTATATTTATACCAAACAGTCTATTTACAAGGTTGGACTTAGCACCTCCTATAATACTATTGAGAGGATTATTAATAATCCTTTCATCCATACAAACTATAAAAATAGGCGTATTTATTTCTGTTTGGAATAAATTCGTAATCTTCAATTGAATTAAACCTATATGTAAATATCTTATTTTGGGATATTTGTTTCTTAAATTATCAAATTTTCTTTTATAAAGAAGACTAATAGACGAAAAGTCTTCATCTCTTTTTAATTCAATGTTTCCTTGCATTCTTTCAAAAATGTAAGTGTGTTTGTTTTGAAATCTAGATTGAAAAGAAATGGGTTTGTAAATCTCTTTTTTATCAGAATGAGTAATGGCTTCTTTTAATTTTTCTAAATCCTCATCCGTGATTTTAAACTGTTTGCCCTCACTATTAGGGATATTAGAGTTAGAAGTTTCTTCGAAAGTAAGGGTGTTCATATAAATACGGAATTCATAGTAACCATCAAGCAGTTCTCCAGTAGATCCAGAAGATCCTGAATATGAAGGCTGTTGTCTAGGTTGATTTTCTTCTATCATAGGTAAATTTTCATATTTATGTATGACTAATAAACCAACAGGATCTCCTTTTTCAATCAAATAATCTCCATCTTCAAACGAAGTATTTTTTATTATTATAGAAATATTGTTTCTAGAGACTGGTTCTATAAATTTGTTTGTTATAAATATATTTTTATTAGCATGCAAGGGTATATTATGAATAATGCCATAATAACCTAATGGTAGGAATATTCTAATATCTAAATAAACTAGTATAGTGTGATATCTCCTTATCCTAAAGGATCGAGAGGTATATCCAGCGGATATCCCTTCTTTTCTAAGTAATATAGCAGTATCGGATAAAAGGGTCATTCTGATTTGATTATGAGTTTTATTAATAGTAATCATATTAATTTTTAAGTACTCTATGGAACTATATAGGTCATCTTCAGATTGTCCTTCAGATTCGCTAGACTGTATATCAGAATAGATAGATTCTATTTCGTACATGGATGTGGCCGAAGTATGACTATCAATATCATTAATAGTGCCTATATTTATACCATAAGTATCTAGGTCTTTTATGATAATGGTCTAAATATTATTAGGACATTCATTAGCAAAATGTCCTTCCTTATCCACATAACCTTCCCTCATGATGTGGTGAGAGGTATCAGCCCGACTGTTTGATCATGAGCTGGTGGGAGGTTAACCACCACTATTGTTGCTTTAGGAATAGGGATTACTCTGTCTTGTGCCTCCATTGCCGGGAAGTTATCGAATTGGAGGGATACCATATTCGCGACAGTTTTGTCGTCGAAGTCCAAGGTAAAGCAGGCGCTGGATGTATCGCTTGAGTGTGTAGCAATCCAAAGTCGCATGGTGGATGTACCGATGAAAGTGGCAGTACTTTGGGTTACGTTGACTGCCTCATCAGGGCATTTGACGTCGGGGAGCCGGAGCTTACCACCCTTTATCAACACATCGAAGATGGGCGTAACATCATCATCTTCGAAGGAGTAAGTCTCTTTGTGCTTCTGAACCTCAACCAGCTTTTGCTCGGGCTTCTTGGTTAAGTTGGCCACCAGGACCTACTTTCCTTTTCCATCGCGGCTGTTGTTGTCACTGTTGTTGTTATTAGGACATTTCCCCGTATCATCGGCGACATGGATATATATTCCCAAGAGCTGGACGTCCTTAACCTTCTTCTCAGTACTGACAGTGCTTACGATGAACTCCATCCAGTCTTTAAACTGACCGTCGTCCATCCAAAGGCTGACTGTTGGAAGTAAGTTTTCATGGCACATGTCCATCAGTGTCGACTCTGGATTACCTGGGAGCAACCTCAATGCTGCTTGTCGAAAATGCTCGATATAATTTTGATTGAGTTTCCTTTTTTCTTGGGTAACATCCATCAGGGAGGACATCATCATGTCGCTTCCTCCATCATAGAATATTTTAAGAAAAAAAATCTTGAGGTCATTAAATGATGAGATACAGTTATCTTGTAGCCTACAAAACTAGTGGAATGCTACCCCGGATAATGCCCCCATAAAAATCTTGGTTAGGAGTGCATTACTGCGAGGTAGATGCCCTGCTATAGTCTCAAAATAACTCATGTATTAACGGAGGAAGTCTTCCCGTTGAATGGGTTCAAGTTGAAGGGCTTGTACTTAGGCGGGTACGGTACATCTTTCCACTCGCAGGATTATGGTAGTCGTATCCCGAGCTCGTGCTGTGAGTCCCGACTGTCCATAAAATCTATGCGAGCCCAGAGTTCCCAGATTTCCCTTATTGCTTCTATGGCTACGTCTCCTACGGAAGGGGCATATGAGCCAGGTAGGGGGTGACTACTGTTTATGGGTGGAGCGATTGCGCTGGAGTCCACGTTGGTCCCAGGGTCCAAGCTTGCTTGTCCAGAATCCCTTGCTAGTTGAGAAACCATATTTGCTTTAATTTTTAACATTGTTTGGGTCAGGGCTTGCATTGATGAACTCACCATCTGCATCATGGCCTCAAGAACCTCGAATATTTATCGATCACTGGGGCCTTCGTGATTGTACCCTGCTATGTATACAGTCCTCACATGGGGGAAGATGGACGGGACAATAGATATCGCACTTTTTGTCTCAGATTCTTGGTGGAGTAGTCATCAGGTAGCGTCGCCTCCTCCTCGAATTCGGAGAGAATACTACCCCAGCGTAGGAGGCTACGTCATCTTGACGAGGGTAGCCATCCCCAGGGATCTTGGAGTTTGTTCCTTGGGAATCACCACATTCTTGGAATGTTGGGTTGTTGTATAGATCCGGGAGATTACTACCCTCAGCTAGTGAAACCCCCAGGGGTCCTGAGAAAGAACTACCCCCAGCGGATGATAGCTTTTTCTTTGAGCGGGTACCTTGGAAAATACCTTCCGCAGGTCCCGCTGATGGTCCTCCTGGTAGATGTCTTCTCAATGCGCTGGTTGAGAGTGACGGACTGGAGGTGCTGGACTTCATTTCTCCTACGGTAGAAGGTTCATTCCGAGTAGAGTAACCTGAGACGAATGGTAGCTCTTCCTCCTCTGGTATTTGTACCTGATCTTCGGGTTGTTGCCGGCTAGGTGCCTTCAGATATAGTCGTTAGAATGTCGACTGCCTGTTTGTGGATACTGCCACTTTGTTGCAGCTGTAATTGATAATTTGTTTAGCACAATAATGTCCTGGGGAGGATACTCCACGTGCCATAGCTGTCTCCCTCTTCTTGCGCTTGTGATTGGTTATGTCGCACAAGTCAAGCGTAGGCAGATTCACCTTTGCATCCTTTTGGTGAGTGTCACGATCCGCATCCGGTGTAAGGGTACAAGTCGGGAACAACGCCCAGCCTACGCCGCATAATCGGTGGTAGAACGCTATTTGGATAATCTATCTAACAATATAATAAGCCACCAACAATATCAATATACTCAATCACAGATCTAAGATAAAAATGAGCACGAATGAGATAAAGAATAGAATAGTCACATACAACTCATGAGTCTAAATAATAACATCAATGAGTCTGAATAAAATACTAAATAATAAGCTGGAGACAAATCCAGTACAAAAGAATACTAAGAAGCTACAAGTCTCGGGTCATCTGTCTCAATCGTGATGAGTCTCTCCTGAGCCAGGATCTCTGACTCTAAACCCACAATATCCTGAGGCCCATAATGTGTAGGGTACCACTCCTCAGTGTCATCTGAAAAAATATATCCAGTCAGAAAATGAGCATAGTACACCTCTAACAACAGTTCTAATCAATGATATAAACTATATAACAGTAAATATATATGAATATACAAGATGCAACAATAAGTACAAGAGATATACAATAAAGAAAATACTGGAAGTAAATATAATATAACAATGAACAAGAATACTAATGACTAAGTGTGTGAGTACTAGCTTTAACATGTAATCGGCTTGAGAACTTGATACAAGATTATGGCCTGGCTAATCATACGTATGATGTATGATTAACACTATTCAAGAACAAGACTTGATACAAGGAGGGTATGATCATATATCTATACTACATACTCCCCAACCCCGACTGGTATAGGAGATCCAACCATGGTACGCTATGGCACAGGATTCTCTAAAAAGATAGCTAGTCTTTCCGAGAATCAGTATCTGTACATGTACAAGAAGAACAATAAAACAAGGCTTGCACATGATATACCATATATACCAAGGAATAATATCTCATAATGAAATTCAGATATACCAATCCATGTAACCATCGTATCAAAAAATCATGGATATCTATACTACATACAATGAACATAGAGGATATCATAAATGAGAAACTATCAGAGAATGTACTCGCCTGAAGTCCGATGAATAGTCTTACAGATGTCTGATACGGTACCTCAAAGACCTAGATATGGAATATAATATCAATACAAGGTTTCAGAATAAAAATAAGTTAAACTAGTCAACATCTAGGTCAAAGAGCCATTTCTAAGTCAAAATAGTCAAACTAGGTCAACTCTAAGTCAAACCGGTCAAACTTGGTCAAACTATATATTTTTAGGTTGCATAAGTCTATCTCAATGATGTTGGATTCATAAACTATGAAACTAGGTCATACAAGCTAAATCTAGGATACTAAGATACTATATCTCAGGATAAGCAAACAAGAGATATAAAATACTACATAAGCATATTCAATCAATAATATGTATACTAATCATAATCACAATGCTAAGTGGATATCTTAATTTTGAACCAATGCGGTATCGCACCACTAAACCCCCATCTTGATACTCAAACCCAATACCTTGAGTATCGACCAATACCTTGATATTTACCTTGGTATCTCAAGGTAATGTCAAATCCTCCTTCATGTAGCTAATACCCAATATTAACCATATGCTAAACAACTAACTAAAGTATATAATATACTAATACTTAGATACATAAACTACATACTAATATATACTTATATATCACTAAAGATACAATAATAATACAAGTATGCGTATCTAACTACTAACTATATGTATACATAACTACTAGCTAACTACAAAACTATCAAACTAACTAATTACAATAACTAAACTACTAACATATACTAAACTAAACTACTAACATATACTAAACATATAACATATATATATACCTCTACAATAACTAGAGATATCTAGCAATAACCTACTAACCAATGAAACTACTACTAAGGAACTAGCTGTCCTCTACTGCCCCTGCCCATTGCTTCTCATGTAGTTACTTGCTGCTGCGCTGATCCTTCTTTGTTGCTGCTACTGTTCCTTCTTCTCGCTGCTGCATCTATGCTTCTTCTCGCTTCTGTTGCTGTGCTTCTTCTCGCTGCTGCTGCTGTGCTTCTTCTCGCTGCTGTTGTTCATTCTTCTCGCTGTTGCTGCTGCTGTACTTCTTCTCGCTACTGCTCTCCCTCTTGCGCACACAACTATAAACCCATATATATATATATACACACATAACTACACACCTATATATAGATACATCCATATATATATATATATATATATATATATATATATATATATATATATATATATATATTTATATATATATATATATATATATAGACACTCATAAGTATCATACACTTGTACACACACACATATATATATATATATATATAGACTCAACAATATACATATGCATAGAGTATCAACACACTTACATAATATACTAAGATACATAAATACACATAGGTAAATATATAACTCTCCCTCCTACATAACATACATACATACATATATATATATATATATATATATATATATATATATATATATATATATATATATATATATATATATACATACATACATACATATATATATATATATATATATATATATATATATATATATATATATATATATATATATATATATATATATATATATATATATATATATATTCATGTATATAAATGTGTTAAGTATATATATATATATATATATATATATACACTATCACGTAGCTATATACATACATAACTATATGGTATCAAATAATTATATATACTTATACATATACATATGAATTCCTATAATATAATAGCTAGAAACAATGGGAAAGGAATTTAGAAATTAAATGCAATAAACATGTAGAGTAAATCGCACCCGTATCACACTAGATCTATAATACGCTTGTGACACGACTCCACCACACAATCAAACATACCCCGAAGGACACGAGCAAGTCTAATATATTATTTATGAATAATACGAAGAGTCAAACATAAATTTACGTGTCCGTATTAAAATATGACATGCACAAAGTCCCGTATCGGAGGAAAACTCCCAAATCAACACGTATCACCAAATTGTTGGGATACGATCTACACATACCCAATTATGGATACGAAACTAACCACAAATACACAATCACATGTCAAATTGATCTATAGGACCAACTGACAACCACAACAAGTGTCAATCTTAAAATTCTACCAAAATTGACACAAAAAGTACCATAACTTTCCAATAGGCCTCCTATGAACTCAATTCTAATTTTTATGGGTAGCCTATGCATATGGGTTAATTTATCATGGTTAAATATTAGATTTGGAATCTAATTGAAGGAGAAAAATTGAATTGTACCTACTGGAAGATAGATTTCTAATGCAACCTCCAAATGTGATAAAATTGGCCTCCAACTTGTAGATCCTTGCTCCTCTTTGTAGATTCTTGCTTTCTCCTTCTAGATCCTTGCTTCACTAGCCTCCAATGGTGATTTGAAAAGGAAATAGGATAAAATTTGCTAGGAAAATGATGTAGGAATGAAGGAATTTGGTTGAGAGAAATTCTAGATCTAGATTTGAAATAAAAAGATGAGAGAGAAACTTTCCCCCTTCTTTATGTAGGCCGGCCCCCTTGCCCCTCTCTCAAGATTCTGTGTAATATCCATTATACCCTTGGGACCTCTCATAAAGAAATAATTAAGGAGGGAAGGTTCTAGTCTAATGGTTTAATTAAACTAATCCTCCTCCTAATCAATGGACTTTTTAGTTGGGCTCAATTCTAACAATTAATACATATTGGTCCATGAGTCTAAACTAAACTAGTTAGGTCCACTAACACAAGTCTAAAATAATAATTTAACATCTAACAATAATTAAATAATTATTCATATGCACAAAATTTAATTAATTATAAAATAACTAAAATATCCTTTCCTAGAAAATGTGGTAGTGACAAGTCTACCCTTCTTAAAATAATTTCGTCCTCAAAATTCAAAAATAAAAACTACCCAAAAAAATAACAGATCAGAACGAAAGAATAGAACAAAAGAACATAACAGAACTAGGAAAGTACATACCTCAAGGCACAAATAAATATGGATAACGCACTCGCATTTCATCATCTCTCTCCCAGGTAGACTCTCCCGGAGAGTGATGCCTCCATGCGACGCATACCAAAGGAATAGTCTAATTTCTCAGCACCTTCTCTCTTTGATCCAGAATCTCAACTGGTTTATCTGGATAGCTAAGAGTAGGGCCCACCTCTATCTCTGAGTGATCCAATACGTGACTAGGATCTGCCACATACTGTCTAAATTATGACACATGAAACACGTTATGCACTCTCTCTAGTGCAGGTGTCAAGTCTAGTCTATAAACAACTGCATCGACCCTCTCTAGAATAGTGAAAGATCCGATGAATCGCGGACTAAGCTTCCCGCCTTCATCGAAATAAATTGTGCCTCGTGTCAGAGAAATCCTCAGAAATACCAAACCACCCACCTAGAACAATATACAAACTTGAGAACTTAATCTATAATAAACAACCAATAACAAGCATAAAACAAAAAAAATCTAAAACTATACCTCAAACTCCAAAGGTCTCCGGTGGCTATCGACCCAATATTGTTGTCTGTCCTGCGCCACTCGAAGTCTGTCTCTGATTAACTGAATCTTCTTCGCTGCATCTACAACCATCTCTGGACCAAGCAAAACTCTTTCTCCAACATCGTCCCATGATAATGGAGTATAACATCTTCGACCGTACAGAGCTTCAAAAGGTGACATCTCTATACTAGCCTGGTAGCTGTTGTTGTAAGCAAACTTTACCAAATGGAGATGATCCTCCCAAGATCCTCCAAAATCTAGTACACAAGTGCACAACATATCCTCGAGAGTCTGAATAGTCCTCTCTGACTGCCCATCTGTCTAAGGATGATATGCAGTACTGAACTTGAGCTGAGTGCCCAAACTCGCCTGCAAACTCCTCCAGAAATGAGAAGTGAAACGACTATCCCGATCCGAGACTATGCTGATGGGAACTCCATGTATCCTGACGATATGCCTCACATATATCTCTGCCAGCTTCTCCATAGAAAAAACCACCTTGAAAGGCAAAAAGTGGGCCGACTTGGTCAACCTGTCAACGATGACCCAAATCGCATCTTTCTCTCCTGGAGATCGTAGAAGTCCGAACACAAAATCTATAGTAATGTGCTTTCACTTTCACTCTGGAATGGATAATGGCTGAAGTAAACCTCCTGGCCTTTGCCTCTTGGCTTTTATCTGCTGGCACACTAAGCATCTGGATACAAACTGTGCCACTTTTCTCTTTATGCTATACCACCACACACTCTCTCGCATATCCTGATACATCTTGTTGGCACCTGGATGTATGGAATACTAAGAGCGATGCACTTCCTGTAATACCTCCTCACACAGCTCTCCACTCGGCACACACAATCTAACTCCATGCCGCAAAGATCCATCCTCAACAATGGTAAAATTATCCTCCAATCCTGCTCTCACTTGAGCTTTGATGCTCTCACTTGAGCTCTGATGCTCCTCAGAGATACATCCTTATACTGGGCTGCTTTGATTCTATCTATCAACTCTGAATGTATCTATAATCCCCATATCTGCATAGCCAAACCAGGAGCTATCACCTAAATGCCCAAGCTCTCTAAGTCCTCCAACAAATATCCATCATGTATCAAAAACATAACTACCGGATACCTGCTCAAGACATCGGCAACTACATTAGCTTTTCCAGGATGATACTGCAAGGATATGTCAAAATCTTTCATCAGTTCTAACCACCGATGCTGCCTCATGTTTAACTCCTTCTGCGTAAAAATGTACTTCAAGCTCTTGTAGTCTGTGAAGATCTCCACACGCTCTCCGTATAAATAGTATTTCCAAAACTTCAGGGCAAAGATGACTGCTGTCAACTCTAAATCATGGATATGATAGTTTTTCTTATGAGGACGCAATTGCCTGTATGTATAGGCAATCACTTTCCTATTCTACTGAAGAACACAACCCAAACCTTTTCTTGATGCATCACTATAAATAGTGAAACCTCCAGACCCTGATAGCAACGTCAAAATAGGAGCAGACGTCAACCTCTTCTTCAATTCCTCAAAAGTAACCTGGCAATCCTTCGTACAAACAAACTCTACATCCTTCCTGGTGAGTCTGGTCATTGGCTCGGCAATCCTCAAAAAATCTTGCATAAACTTCCTGTAGTAGCTTGCTAATCCCAATAAACTCCTGATCTCTGCTACCGAACTTGAGGTCTTCCAAGACTCCACTGCTGCAATCTTCTTCAGATCCACTGAAATACCATCACCAGTCACAATATGCCCCAAATACTCTATCTTGTCCAGGAAGAACTCACACTTAGACAGCTTCCCATACAATTTTTTCTTCCTCAGAACCTCTAACACAATCCGCAAATTCTCCTCATGCTCCCCCAGTGTCTTCGAGTAAATGAGTATGTCGTCGATGAACACCACTACGAACTTGTCAAGGTACTGATGGAACACCTTGTTTATCAAGTTTATAAATACCGCCAGGACATTAGTTAACCCAAACAGCATCACCATAAACTTATACTGACCATACCAAGTTCTAAAAGCAGTCTTCGGTATGTCCTTCGGCTTTAATTTTATTTGGTGGTAGCCTAATCTCAAGTCTATCTTAGAAAATACCTTGGCACCACTCAACTGATCGAACAAGTCATGAATCCGTGGCAAAGGATATTTATTCTTGATAGTGAGATTATTCAATGTCCTGTAATCAATGTACATGCACACTGATCCATCCTTCTTCGGTACAAACAATACCGGTGCTCCCCACAGTGAAAAACTCGATCTGATAAATCCCTTATCCTGTAATTCATTAACCTGCTTCTTCAGCTCGACCAGCTCGCTGTTGTTTACTATATAGATATATTATAAAATTGGTTCTGCACCTGGCACCAAGTCTATAGAGAATTTAACATCTTGATCTGGCGGCAATCCTGGCAATTTCTCAGGAAATACATCCAAGAACTCTGCTATCAACGGATGTGGCAACTCCTTGTCTTCTACCATAGCTCCACAAATAATGTCTTCTCCCTGCTCTGCAGCTCCTCTAGCAAACTCGAACTCTGGCTCTCCTGACAGACCAAACAAAACTCTACCTCCTCTACAATCTATACTAGCACGGTGCCTACTCAACCAATCCATCCCGAGTATAATGTTGTAGCTTGAAAGTGGTATTACAAGTAGATACGCACTCAACTCTCGGCCTCCCAGAGTAACTCTTTGATCCTTGTAAATATCATTAACCAGGATAATGTCTCCCTCAGTCATAATCTTGCAAGTCCTAAGCAAAGACTCAGCTACCAAACCATGCTTCAGAGCAAAAGAAACAGATACAAAACTATGGAAAGCATCATAATCAAACAAAGCTAAAGCTGTAATAGAATCAAGAAGAATAGAACCTACGATGACATCTCTGGTGGGCTCGTGCTTCTCGACAGTTATAGTAAACGCTTGTCCCTGGCATGCACCTTCCTGATGTTGATGCTGGACATAACGCTTCTGCTGGGTCGAAAGCGGTCCCCTCGGCTGTATTGCAGGTGGTCTCGTCTGTGCCCTCGGAGCTGGAGCTTCTTCCTGAACTACACGACGAGAACACTCTCTCATCTGATGCACTTCGGTACCGCAATACAAATAAACTCCCAACCTTCTCCTGCAAACTCCTAGATATGGCCGGGCTTCTTGCAGTAGTAGCAAGGAGCTTGCTGTAACTGTCTCTGCTGCTGTGGTGCCTGGTAAAATGGTGCCCTAGATGGAGTCTGGTGCTGTTGTGGCTACTGAAAAGGCCTGGACTGGAAATGAGGATGTTTGGCAGATAATGTACTACAGTTGGCCCCCAAAAAAGAATTATGATCTCTCTTAGGCTTCAAACCCAACTCCCGCTCAACCTTACGTGCCTTCGCAAGTATCTTCGAGTATGTCTAATAAAAAGATGGAATAAGGATCTTCACTTCCCAGTTTAGACCCTCACAAAAATGAATAGTCCGAACCTCTGGCTCTCTCACCAAATACTCTATAAATCGGCTCAACCTGTCGAACTCCGCAGCTTATTCCTCCACAGACACACTCCCCTGAATGAGGCTCTCAAACTGTCTTCCCAAATCCAACCTGTCTGCCCGAGCAAAGAATTTTTTCTTTAAGAGGTCCTTGAATACCTCCCAAGACTGTCTTGCATTAATAAGAATCAGCTCATTCCTGAACCAAGTGCGGGCGACGTCGAATAGTTGAAGTCCTACCGCCTCAACCTTTAGATCCTCAGAAAGACGGGACACCCTCATAAGACGCTCAATATCCTTGTGCCAATAATTATCATAAATGATGCCCTTCGTCCCTTTGAAGACCCTAGGCTCCAGCTTCTTGAAGTCCCGAATGTTGTCTGACCGAAGCTGAGCAACCTGAGGAGTAACCTGCTGCTGGACCAAAATTTCTCTCTCTACTATGACACGAGCAAGCTGATGAGCACTCTTGATGCCCTACCGTAAGACGTCGGTCTGTCTCTGATGTGCCTCAGAATGAGCCCTCTGCGCCTCCAGTATCTCACAAAATAGTGTAAACATCTGCGTCGCATCTGCTGGCACGGGAGGTAGAAGTGGAAGTCCCTCAGATACAGCTGGCATAGTCCTCTGAGTTGTTGGTGGACCTCCGAAAGCAGCTAACACTCCAATCACCGGAGAAGTGACTGGTGCAGGCCCTCGGGATATCACAGACCTCTCAGAAGCTACTCTCCCCTGCTGCGATCTAGTCTTAGGTGGCATCCTGAGACAAAGCGAAAGATAGAATCAATATGGCACATGATGTAAGACACTCAAAGAAAGGACAGTTTAAAGATCAAGTATCAATATCAAGGAAGAATGGTTGAATGAATCAAAAGAATTTTTCCTAAATGTGATTGAGTATTCTCAGCCTATAGCCTATATCCTATATCCTGAAACAGGCTCGTAATAGTATCCAATTTAGAGCACCACTATGAATCGTACTAATTGCAACCTCGAAGACCTGCATGGACCACCACTAAAATATGTCATGACCCGCACCCGGTGTAAGGATACAAGTCAGGAACAACGCCTAGCCTACACCACAGAATCGGCGGTAGAACGCTGTTTGGGTAATCTATCTAACAATATAATGAGCCACCAACAATATCAATATACTCAATCATATATCTAAGATGGAAATGAGCACGAATAAGATAAAGAATAAAATAGTTACATACAACTCATGAGTCTAAATAATAACATCAATGAGTCTAAAGAAAATACTAAACAATAAGTTGGAGACAAATTCAGTACAAAAGAATACTAAGAAGCTATAAGTTTTGGGTTATCTGTCTCAGTCGGGATGAGTCTCTCCTGAGCCAGGGTCTCTGACTCTAAACCAACAACATCCTGAGGCCCGTAATATGTAGGGTACCACTCCTCAGTGTCATCTGAAAAAATATATCTAGTCAGAAAAGGAGCATAGTATATCTCTAACAGCAGTTCTAATCAATGATATAAACTATGTAATAGTAAATAGATGTGAATATACAAGATGCAATAATAAGTACAAGAGATATACAATAAAAAATACTGGAAGTAAATACAATATGACAATGAACAAGAATATTAATGACTAAGTGTGTGAGTACTAGCTTTAACATGTGATCGGCTTGGAAACTTGATACAAGATTATGGCCTGGCTAATCATACGTGCAGTGTATGATTAATACTATTCAAGAACAAGACTTGATACAAGGAGGGTATGATCACATATCTACACTATATACTCTCCAACCTCGATTGGTATATGGGATCCAACCATGGTACGCTATGGCACAGAATTCTCTAAGAAGATAGCTAGTCTCCCAGAGAATCAGTGTCTGTACATGTGCAAGAAGAACAATAAAATAATGATTACACTAGATACACCATATATATCAAGAAATAATATCTCATAAAG